>JAASGD010000390.1:0-23922 GCA_023334115.1 Globisporangium megalacanthum
AGCCAGCAGACAAGCCGACTGAGAAGCCGACAGAGAAACCAACGGTGAAGCCGACGGACGCGTCTTTGGACACCAGTTCGACCGATGAGGATGGCTCGAATGACGACGACGAGCTGACACCGATCGCGCCAGAGCCAACAGAGACGCCGACAGCGACAGTAGCGCCAACGCCAGCGCCGCCGACAGGGCCGAACGCGTGCGACACGGAGACGGGCAGCGTCCTCACCAAATTTTATGAGAACAACAGCGGACTCGAGAGCGAGTGCACGGCCGCGACTGGCGACTACCGGTTCCCATTCGACGGCACGCCGACCCGCGAACAGCTCATCACAATGGGCCAGACGAGCGCGTGTACCGTGTTGATGCAAGCGGTGCTCCAGATCGTCCCGAGCGAGTGCGACGTGGCGAAAGTGGCGTTGCGGAGCACAGCCGAGGCGGTGCTGCAGCTGGCCAAGGACCTCAAGACGGGCGGCGGCTCGAGTACTGCGGCGCTACCGTCGGCCGACGCGATCACGCAAGCGATCGCTCAGCGTCGGAAGGAGCTGCTCAACGATCCGTCGGCCGACGCGTCGACGACAAGCGCGAGTCCGAAAGAGGACGCGACGACGACAGGCTGGGGCATTGCGAAGAAGAGTGCGACCGACGACGGCGGCGACGACACGGACGGCGGGGAGGACCACGTGCTGTTGGACGACAAGCTGACGGTCGTGGGCACTTGGAGCGACGTGGACGAAGTTCCAGTCAGCGGCGGTGGCAATGGTGGCAATGGCGGCAGCTCGCCAGTGGCGGCGGCCACTGAGAAGCCCAAGACCAAGGACTTGTCGGTCCTCGCCGAGTCGCATCCCCACACGTCGAGCGCCAGCGCGTTGCGAAGCGCGTGGACGGTAGTGGCCGCTGCTGTGGCGTTCAGTCTCTTGGTGGTTGCGAACTAGACGAACAGGGACCCGTGTGTCTTGTGGCGTATGTAGTACATCTACCGTCTGCCGTCTGTTCTGTGAGAGCAAGCACGTGTGTGCACGAGTGGCCAATGGTACACTGTACTGGACGACCAGGCCCAGATGTACCGTAATACGGTATCCGTATCCATCTGTTGGTGAGTCATGGAATTATACTTTCCTACAGCATATGCAAAGTGGCAGGTTTTACGTGCGAAAAGATCCCAATCAAAAGATCCCAATCAATCGACATAATCACACTTCCACCGACCCTCCCTCTTTCCCTCCCCCTCTCAAGACAGAACCATGGACGCGTACCGTGCCGCCGTGAGCGCCGACGCCGAACGCACGCTCGCTGACTTCCCACGCCGCGTGGAACACGTGCAGGCGCTGGTCGCGCAGCACTTTGCGCAGCGGCAGCCGTCAGCTGTACGCGCTTCGCTCGCGGCCGCCGCTGCTGCTGCCAGCGGCCAAGTGCGCGGGAACGCGAGCCTCGCCGCGCTCGCAGCTGTAGTGGCCGACGAGATCGAATTGGCGTTGGTCGCGCTCGCGCAGCTCGCGCGCTGGCTCCAGCTGCTCGTGCCGAAGGTCGCGGACGGGAACAACTTTGGCGTCGAAGTGCAGAAGCTCGCGTACGAGCACGTGAAGGAGAGCGCTGCGGGCTGGCAGAAGCACTGGGACGCGCTCGTAGAGTACCACAGTCAGCGCGCGACTGCTGCGGAGAAGCTGAACGACAAGGTCGCGAAAGAGAAGGCGACGTCCGCGACCACGACCACGACTGCGACGGCGATAGGTGGTGTCAAAGACGGTGATAAGGACGAGACCAAAACGGTGACGACGACGAGCGAGAAAGAGACTGCGACGGCGGCCGCGCCGGTCGAGGACTGGGCGGCGTTTGTCGTCGCGGTCGACGTCAAGTGGTACTTTAACCTGGCGCGGACGCTCGAAGCCGTGCGCGACCAGTACGCGGTCACGTTCGACATTATCGAGAAGAACCGGGAGAAGATCCTCCTGCCGCGTGGCAACAGCGACCGCGCTGCTTACAGCATGTTCTAGCGGACGCCATCGTTACTACACGGGCGCGCACACACTTGGCCTCTTTTGTTCGTTTGTCTTCGATTAGTCCAGATGCAGATAGGATAAATGGATTAATAGACAAATGGATAAATAGCTAAATGAATGAACTTGAAGGTGTCTAATCTGCTTCACGACTTCTTGGGAGGCCGCTGCTGTTCTGCACGCCGGCGAGCGCTCGCAGCGCCGCGGAAGCGCACTGTAAGCGCGCGTTCCTGCGCTTCCAGTGCCTCGACGCGCTCGCGCAGTTGCGCGCTCTCGCTCTGCGCGCGTCGCACTTTCACGCCCGCTAGCTGCAGCTCGCGCCACAGAAAGCTCGCGCCGTCGCAGCAACAGCCGCTCCGAGGCGGCGTCAACGCGCCTGTGTCTTCTTCTTCGTCTTTCAAACAGCGTCTGGCGGCGCCGTTGCTTGGATTCTCTGTAGCGCAAACGGCAACACACGTCGGTGGCAATCGACTCACATGCACAGCATTCGAGCCGCGCACCCGTGCGAGTTCCTGGGCGAGCGCGAGCTTCTCTCGCTCCAACCCCGCATTCATGCGTGCAAACGAGAGCTTGGCGTGCGATAGAACGCGCACTTGGCGGCGCAGATGCTCCAGCTCTGTCCCGCGCGCTTCACTCTCCTCTTGCGCTGCGTACAGGAGGTCGCAGAGCCGCACTTCTTCCTCCTTGCTGCTCTCAGCAGTGCGCTCGAACTGGCCACTGTGTGCAGTCGCCTCTTTTATCTGTTGCTCCTGGCTCGCGTTCCGCGCGACCAGCTCTACGACCGCTTGTTCGAGCGCCTTGTTTCGTGCCTCGATTGCGTCGCAGCGCTTGTGCGCCGCTACTAGCGCAGCTGAACTGGCAGCCGTGCTATAGGACCCGAGTATCAGTAAATGGGAGGCCTTGTCTCTCTGTCGCTCGCTCGTCTTGAGCGCATCCGTCAGTGCGGATTGCTTCTCCTGCGTCAGCGTCAGCTCCTGTCGCTGCGCCGCCAGCGCTGCCTCAAGCGCTTGCACACGCGTCTGTAACTGCGTGCGCTGCTGTTCGTGCTGCTTCCACACGCCACCGCCGAAGCGGATCTCGCGGAGCGCCATGGGACACCAGCAGATGACAAATGGGCGGGTGGATACATTCGAGGAGGATATTCGCATTTGGATATTATCTGCCTTTTTATACCGAACCGCCACGTCACGGTGTCACTCTTCATCATCCTCCTCGCCTTCTCCTTCTTCTTCGAGCTGTCTGGACGCCTCCAAGTCTTCGAACTGCTCACGCGAGACCTCGAGTGCAAAGCTGTTGCTGTCGCTGAGGCGGCTCATGCGTCGCAGCTGCTGGACCGCGTCCTTAAAGTCCTCGATCGCTCCTTCGTCTGCACGCGCAAGGAACTTCTCGCGCAGCTCGTCCTCGAGCTCCAGCATGTCGCCCAGCTGAGACTCGGAGTGGTGCTCGAGCCCTTCGAACGTGCGCTCGACAGTGGCAGTGTACTGCCGCTCGTCCGGCGCTTCAGTCGCCCGTTCTTCCAATGACGGGCTCCTACTGGCAGCCGACTCACTGACACCACTGCTCGGTTCCGCTTCGGTGCTCGCGTGGCTTCCGCCCAACACTGTGCCTAGTTTGCGCAGGTTTGTGATCGCAAGCACCGCTTTCCGGAACGTCTCGTCCTTCGTCTTGAGCACGACGATCTGTGCTTCGTCGAGGTCCTGGAACCGACTAATGTCGCGCATGATCTGGCGGTGGCACAGCCACGCCGTCTTGGCGTCCACGCGCTTCGCAAGGAGCTGCGAGAGGAACGAGACGCGGAACGTCAGCGACGTGGCAGTCGGCGCGTGTGTGATGAGCTTGAGCGCGCGCTCGACAGTGTCGCGGTCGTGGGCCCACGTCTGCTGCAGTAAGTTGAACTGGAGCGGCTCGTCGTCGTCCTGGGCCGCGAGGGCGCTCGTCGCCTTGCTGCCGGCACCGCCTGGTGCGTACGAACGGGCAGTGGAGCTGCTTCCACCTGCTGTCGTGCGACTGCTGCTGCTGTCGTCGCCCAGGATCCCCGTCTTGTGGCCTGTCGGGCCACCCGTGCCGGTACTACTACTACTACTGTTGGTCGCCGCACTCCCGCTGCTGGCTCGGCTCGCAGTCGTCGACGTCGTCCCTCCTCCCGACGCGTTCAGGATCCGCTCGAGTAAGATGACGTCGAGGAAGCGCGGGAACGAGATGCGACGGGGGAGCTTCACGACGTCGTGGGCGGCAGCAAACACTTTGAGCAAGAGTTTGTCGTCGACTGTCGGCGACAAGTGCGCGACGACGGCTGCAAATTCGTCAAACTCGAGCCCGCCGTCGCCGTTCAAGTCCCCTGCGACGTACACGGCTTCGAGGATCTGCTCGAGCCGCTCGCGCTGGAGCGTCCACTCGTCGATCGCAACGCGGAGGACGTCGCTCTCTTTCACAAAGTCCTCGTCGCCAGGCGACGCCATGGCGAGCGCCCGGACGCGTGCTGTGACCGCGTCTGACGAGCGAAAGTAGACGCCAAAGCGGTCGCTGAGTGCGTCCTGGAGTGTCGTGACCGCGAACGGAATGCGGAGCTTGAACTGCCGGGTCGAGTGCTCCACGCGGTGCTTCGTCGCGCCGGCGAACGTCCCGAGCGACCACTTGTCCAGTAGGCTCTGCGGTAGGTAGTCCAACGGATGGAGAGTGTGGGCATGACCGTCAGTCCGTGACAACGAAGACGAGAGAGAGCGAGAGAGAGAGAGAGCGGGAGAGAGCCGTCCACGTACGAGAACAAACTTGTGCTCGTGGAACCCGAGGGGGCTCTGGATGCCGAGGAAGCGGAGGCAGAGCTGGCACTGGAACGCTTTCCGCTCGAACTTGCGGAGCGACTGGATGAGCTTGAGCAAGTGCTGTTGGGCGAGTGCCTTGAGTCCGTACCTAGTCCCCCACGTGCGTCTCAGAACCGGACGAGAAGTGGTGGGACGCTACCATGGACAACAGGCCACGCACTTGCGGATGTGCCAGTCGTAGAGGAACTCGCTAAAGCCCATGCGTCGACTGCCGTACTGGGGCGACGCCACCATCCCTTCGTAGCTCTCACGGTAGATCTGAAGGCGTTGTTTGCATAGCAGAGAACGCACGTGAGCGGTCCATAACAAGCAGCCAGAAGGTCAAGAACAGACGACGACACAATCGACCCGACCTGGTACACAATGCGCAGGAGGATGCCGACGCTAAAGAGCTTGACGCCCTTTTGGGCAGCGGTCGTCAGGCGGAACGGGAGCAGGACGTCGCGTCGGCCGGTCAACGCGTGCGGTCGGGTGATGCTCTCGTCGTCGCTCTCGTCCGAGTCGGCCGGCAGACTTGGCTGCTGGTGCTGCGCTTTTGACGCCGCCGCGACCTCGGACGCTCGCCGCGTCTTTGCTTTCCTCGCCATCTTGAGCACTTCGTCGGCACCGTCGTCGTCGTCGCCACTGTCGGCGACCGCCTCAGTGTCGAACCCGCCTTCGAAGCGCGACACGCGACGTCGACGCGGCTTCATATTGACGGCGCTGCTGAGTTGTTCGAGCTGCTCGAGCTGCTGCACTTGGTGCTCACGCGCGTCCTTCACAGTCTCCGACACCATCCCAGCGACCGCATCGATCTCAGCGCTCGTCGCGAGCGCTTTGATCTTGTGTAGAATCGCGAGCCGGCGGCTGTGGTCGATCAGCGTTCCTCGTCGATTCCCTCCAGCGCTGTTGTCTGCTCCCACTTCGCTATCGGCTACCCCTCCAGGGTGATCACCCTCGGACGCGAAGACGTCGCTCTCCATGTCGTCCGCGAGCTTGAGAAGCGCGAGAACGTCCAGGTTCGCGCCACTGTCGCCAGTGTCGCGACTGGTGCTGGCGCTGAGCTGGTCGAGGTCCGCGAGGCTGCGCACGATCTTCCCGACCTTTGCCATGAGGAGACTTGCGGCTTCGAGCACCTGACCATCCGACGCGCTCAGTACGACGGGGGCGATGGACGTCGAGCGCTCGGAAGCAGGCGCGCTGGCAACCGATGCGTGGCGGTTTTCCTGCTGAGTGGCGCTGACAACGACGTTGAGCTTCAAGTACGCAGCGTCCGAGGATGTGTCGACGCCCGCAGCTGCGTGTGTCTTCTCGTGCACAGCCGAGAAGAGCTTCACGAACGCAGGCATGCGGCGGTACGCGCTCGCGATCGTCTCAGTCTCCATCTCGTGCAGCGAGAACGCACCGAGTGCTGTGAGCAGTGACTGGAGCTGGTCGAGCTTGAGCGCAAACTGCTGGTCGCGCGACAAGTCCGCGTCCAAGAGAAGCGTCGGGCGATGCAGCGTCGGCTCCTGCCCAGCAGTGCTGGTGCTGACGACCGAGTCGACTCGGTAGAGCCCAGTGCTGCTGCCGTTCGTTGTGCTCGCGGTCCGCGCGTTGAGCCGACGGAAGCTGCCGGACGCGCGCTCATTGTCCTTGTCCAGCAGCTCGAGGAGCTTCCAGACCATGTCCAGGACCGGCGCGGGTGCAGGAGGTGTGCTCACGCCGTCGCTTTCCGCGCGTGCGTCGAGTTTGATCAGCTCGACGAGGTCGGCATGCAGGCGCTGGAGCAATGGCGCGTGAAGATTCGCAGGTGGAAGCTGGTAAGGCGACGATACGCCTCTGTTTGCCCGTCTTTCGATCGGGGACACTGGCGGAAGCTGTTGGTGGTCGTCGTTGCGGGTGTTTGGATGATGCCGTCGGCGGTGCGGGCGGTTCAGCCGCTGGTCGGGTGGTGTGCGTCCTCGCTCTCGGATCAAGATCTGGCGGAAATGCCGTCCGCCTGCGCTGTTGTCGTCGCTGCCAGATGAGCTGTCGGAGTCTCCGAGCGGACTCTCGCTGCCGTCCTCACGTTCTTCAAACACATCGGTGAGTCCACTGAGGTCGACGAAGCGACTGGCGCGCTGTCGAGCGTGGAGGCCATTCTTGAGGCTCTGCCGGTGCCTCGTCGTTCGCGTGGCTCGCCGCTCTCGCGCGCGGTCTCTCGCCATCGTCTTGCTCTTGTCGGCATTTTCTTCAGCGTCTGGCGGAGCAACAGCCAGGTCGGTGCTGTCGCCTTCCGCGCCGCCGCCTTCGTGGCGTAATGCGGCACAGTACTGTCGCGCGGCCAACGCGAACGTGCTCTTAAACTGTGGCGCCTGCTGCAGCGCTTCCCAGACCTGCAGGAAGTTGTGCGTCGAACAGTTGTCGAGAAATACACGCAGCAGCATCGCGGCGTCCTCGTCGCGCGTCTGGCTCGCGATCTGGCAGAAGAAGCCGAGTCGCTCGGTCTTGGGCAGCTCCCAGAAGTCCAAGAGCAGGAGTACCGTCGCGTCGTTCAGGAGCCCGACGTCGTGAAGCTCGCTGCGCTTGAGCGACGCGCGGAATCCGGCGACTCGGGACCGGTTTGGGTGGCGCTGGCGCAGTTTGCTCAGCTCTCGCTCGAGTTGCCGACAGTAGACGTGCATGGGAAGGACTCTAGCGCGTGGTGGTCGTGGCTGCTGCGGTTGTAAAGCGGGGCCTTTCGACAGTGCCATCCGTGACGTGCTACCAAGCAAGAACGCGAGCGAGTCGCTTGGGCGCACTTCAGTACTCTCGTCTTCGCCGCTGACTTCGTCGTTGTCATCACTCTTGCTCGGTGTCTTGAACAGTAGTGCAAGCAGCACGTCACGGAGCGACTTCAGAGCGTCGACGTACCGAAAATAGCTCTTCGCGTTGCTCACCTCGCTCTCCGGCAGCACGAGCGGCACGCTCTTGAAGAACGTCTCGAGCACATCCCACAGCACACACCCGTCGTCGTTGTCGTCGTCGTCGTTCGCATCCGGAACTGTGCTGCTGTTGTTCCGCTTGAGCTGCCATCGGTGGAAGAGCTCCTTGAGCACTGCGTCTCCGCGGTCGCTTGTGAGCAGTTCCAGCACGCTGCGGTCGTATGGACTGGTGGGTGGCGACACAGACGGACTACGTCGCTTGTGCGTCTGTTGCGACGCCTCGAACGTAGTCGTCTGGCGCTCGCTCCTGGCGACAACGTCACGCAGCGTCTGGTGGAACTGGAAGAGCTCGTGCTGGAAGTTCGCGGCCACGTGGTCGCGCAGCGTGAAACGCAACGCGTATGCTGGTGGCTCAACGCGCTGGAGCTTCACCTGTCGCGGGGAGAGGCGCGGGACAGCCGCCGCCGCTACGTTCGGGTTCCCATAGCGCTGGGGCGACGTCGGCGCAAACACGAATGGTGCAGCGGTTGGCGCGGATGAACTGAGCGGATGGCTCACTTGGCGAGCTGGCGATATCGGCGCAGACGGAGTCATCGTGGCCTCGAGCTGCTTTGGCAGCCTGACTTGACTGAAATGCTTCTTCCTATGGAGAAAGTGACGAGTGACTTCTAACAATACATACGCGAAGTTGAAGTTGATATGTATTTTGGGAGGTGGTTCCGTGTTAACTGGTCAACCAAGGTAGTCGCTCCCAATGATGATGACAGGCATTTGTCCATACAAATGTGATGGACACGACCGGGCCAAGCCCCACGGCCGCAGCTGCTGCTTACGCGAACGACGGCGAGCGGTACTTGTGCGAGCGTGGGAAGCGGCGTGCGACGCTGTCCGTCATGCTCCAGCTCGCCATGAGGCAGAGGTAGTCGCCTTCGAACGTCGCCTGCGTGTGGCCGCCGATCCGCTTGTAGCTCAAGTCGTCGTCGACTGCGAGGAGCTCAGTCGAGAAGATGCTGCTCTTGGACGTCTCGAGCGCGTTGCGGTCAGCGTATACGCTCACACTGTACTTGGCCGGCCGGAAGCAGCGCACGACGTTCTTGAGCAGCGACTCGTACGAGCGCAAGCGCGCGTTCGTCTCAAAGCTCACGTAGCTGCAGTGGCTCTCGGGCGTAATGTGGATCGTGTAGTACGCGTCAAAGAGAATGCCGTTCATCGAGTAGCCGCACGGGTCGAACGCAAAGTCGTCCAGCGTCGCGCCCGGCACGAGGTCGCGGATGCCGCTCTCGACGGTCATCCGCCGCGACGTCATCGTCGGGTCCGCTTGCTTGAAGAACTTCTGCGCGATGCTCGGGTGCATGTCCTGCATCAGCACGTGGAGCGTACTCTCGTTGTTCCGGCCGTTCGTCGCGGCGGAGAGCGACGCAATCGGACGACGCACGCTGCTGCTGCCGTACGCCGGCGGGAGCGGTTCGTGCTCCTCTGCGTCCCACACGTAAATGTACCAGTGGTCACGGTTCAGTGGACCAAGGACGTGCGCCGAGCCGTCGGGGAAGAAGTCGTTGAGGAACGCGACTTCGGTCTGGAACGACGTGTGCGGGAACACTTGCTCGTCTGGGAACGTGTAGTTCTTGCGCGAGTAGCTCACCCACTCGATCTCGAGGCCGAGCGCGTCGGCGTACTTCTTGACGAACGGCAGCGTCTTGAGCAGCGTCGTCGTGCCGCACGTCTTCATCACGACCTTGTGCGCGTACACAAAGAGGCTCGACTCGGACAGCACGTACGCGTCAATGTGCTCGTTGCTCGTCTTGGACAGGATGCAGCACTGACCAGCTTCAAGCATCGCATCGAGCTCCGCGCGGGCGACGGCACGGAAGCCGTGCGCGTGGCCGACGCCGAGCTTAAAGTCGATCTCGAGGTTCTTCTCCGGTCCTTCGAACGTGTTGGGCACGGACGCGGGCTCGGAGCTGTCGGATTGCGTCGACGACGTCTCGTCGTCCGTCGGTGGCAGCAGCTTGATCGGCTCGGGGAACGCGTTGACCATCGTGGAGGCGATTGGGGGCTTAATGGTGGCTGGAGTGGGATGGAAACGAAAGAAGGGAGGGAGTAGGGTGGGAGTAGGGGGTGTTATGCCGGTTCGTCGCAGGCTCCGATGTAGAAGAACCCCGTGAAGATGTTGGTCGGGTCAACAATGTCGTCGCTCGTGAAGAAGGGGACGTCGACCAACAACAGCATGAACAAAGTGCTTGTGGGCGTGGGGCTGGAGGGGGCGGGGGGACGGGCAGACGGGTGTGCGGGGAAGAGAGGAGCGCGGGGAAAGATGGCGATGTGGGCTGTCTTTCGCTTCGCTGCTCTCGTCGGTCACACTCGCTTGCTCTCGATCTCACGTGCCTACTGGCTGCGAACAACGGGGACTGAAGGGAAGGGAAGGAAGGCGGGCGGAACGAACGAACGCGGGGCTCTCTCTGTGGTCGGACGTGTGGCGGCCGGCGGCTCGGATTGGAAAGTGAGTGAGCCGACGGCGAAGGCGATCTGCAGCCGCTCGATTCCAGCGTGTTCGTTTGAACATTTGTTGGCACCTTCCACCTTCGAGTTGGTCGGTGTTTGACTGGCTGGCGAAGACGTACCACTGTGCCCAAGCAGCTGCAAATGTACTGGAAAAAC
This sequence comes from Globisporangium megalacanthum, assembly GCA_023334115.1. NCBI lineage: Eukaryota > Oomycota > Peronosporomycetes > Pythiales > Pythiaceae > Globisporangium > Globisporangium megalacanthum. The sequence continues at coordinate 10,339 of JAASGD010000390.1, forward strand.
GGTTTATTTCGGTCTATTTCGAATCTTCGCGGTGAGCAAATCCAGGCGGACGGGGTGAAAAACAGTCGCCCATACAAATGCCAGTCAATCGCATCGTCGGACGCCGTCATCCACCCCCACAATTCCGACTCGAAGCGGCTACAAAATTAGGCACCTCCCATTGTAATTCTGAGTACGCCCCCTCCCAAGTGGTTCCTCCAACCTCTTTTAAAGGGACAGTCCAGAGACGCTTGCCAAGCAGGACAAGAAGCTTCTCATGGTCCAATGATCGACCTTCGGAAGCCCGTGCCGTGCCTCCCAAACGCCCTACGCCAGCGTTCGATACAGAGTAACTGGCCTGGCTCCCCCTAGCCCTCTTATAGCTCGTCCGACGCCACCACCTTGCCGCTCGAGCCTTGTTGTTCGCCAGCGGCTGGAACGCCCAGTTCCACCGCCACGTCTCCTCGTCCTCCTTCTTGTCCTTCTCGTCCTTCAAGCGGAAGACAGTGCACGACCTCTGCGTCCGCCTCGCGCTTCTGCTCGTCACTCAGAAAGTGCGGGTGGTCGCACACCGCCGACGTCGAGACCTTGATCGCGTACGCGCACGTCTGCGTCTCTTTGACCGCGAGGATGTGGTGGCTCACGCCGCCGTGGCTGCAGTAGTAGTACACTTTCGCCCGCCGTGGCGTGTAGTGGTCAAACTCCTTACAGTGCGTCCCGTGGTCGTACAGCTCGACGAACGCTGGCCGCGCGACGTCATGGGTCGCGTCAATGTGCTCCATCACGAGCGCCCGGCCCGTGGCGCTGAGCGCGTCGTTCTTCCCAGCGTCGAACGTCCCGAGCGAGAACTCGGCGGTGAGTTTCCCTTCGTTGTCGCGGTGGTACTGTCGGAGGCTCCGGCCAAAGCAGAACTCGTACGTCCACCAGCCTTCCGTGCGCTTCACACATGTGCGCGCGTCGACGAGCGGCTGGAGCAGCGACGGGACGGTGAAGCGCTTGAACTCGCCTTCGTCCGCGTGCTCTGGGTCGCAGAAGACGCGCGAGAGGACGAGGAACGCTGCGACGGTGCGGGTCGCCGTCGCCCCCTTGCTGTCCCCAGCGGTCGGCTCTTTGCGCCACTGGACGCCTGCTACTGTATCGTCGACTGCACTTGCGCTGCACAAGAACTGGACCTGGAGAGAGGATGACGCATCGTCGTCGTCCTCTTCCTGGTTGTCGGTCGACAGCCGGTACGTCTGGGTGTAGAGCGGTTTCTTGTACTGGTGCACGCGCTCCTGAGTCGTCGCGCCGACAAAGTCCGCGTACGCGAGCGCAGGAGCGCTGCTGTCGCTTTCAAAGTGTCCGAGCTCGACGACCTCGTAGCTGCGGACCGAGCGGTCGTTACGCTCTGTCGTCACGGTCTCCGATCTATCGGCAGAGGTTATGTCGTCGTCCTCGTCTGCTGCCAATGAGAGCTCGTCCGCATCGCCGTCGTTCGCTGTCGCTTGGTCGCGTTTCGGCTCGAGTCGTAGACTCACGCGGCGCACGAGCACGCCGGGACACACTTCGTACACCCAGTTGTCGGCCATGTCGACAAACTGGACGCACTTGGGGCGGATCTTCTGGACCGCAGTGCGTCCAAACGCGAGAAACGCGGCTTCTGCCTGCGCCTCGCTAAGCGCCGCGTCCTCTCCTTGCAGTGGATGGTCTGTAGCCTGGATCTTGTCCATCTCGGCATTCGCTGCCAGCGTCGCTGCAGTCAGCGGCACGAAACACTCAAAGCGCTGTCCGGACGCAAGCGTCATGACTTGCGAGCGCGTACGCGTCGCGTCCAGCGCAACGTCCGCGTCCCGGTGTGTGTGCAGCTGCACCACGTACGACGAGCCATCGCCACTGTCCACGCGCAGCTCAGCAGACGCTGACGTGGCAGCGGCGAGCGCAGCTGTCGCGAGCACAAGTGCGGTCGTCCACGTCATGTTGATAAAGTGGCGGAAATGACACCACCTGGCGTGAGCTCCTGAAATCGGCGGGAACTCCCCCGAATCAGTGACATCCGATCCAATACTAGGAAGCTAGATTTGAAGGCACCGTCAGAAGCTCGACGCGCAGCGTTGAACGCTTCCACTACGGCTCGTTCGCTTGACGTCCTTGTATCGTCAGTTCCCCGTCATTCGCATGAAACACCACGAGTTCATCCACTCGCAGCATTTGAGTGGATCCCATGAGGGATCACCTCCAAATACTGACGCTTTTAACATTCTTCACATAAACCAAAACTCGCATCTCCATTTGCACATCCTGAGGTGGCGATGCTGTCGCCCGGTGCGCTCTCTGCGCTTGCGCTCGTGCTCGCCACAGCCGCCGCTCTCGTGGGTCCGTCTGTCCGTCGCCAACGCGCGTCCGCCTTCCCTGTGCCGCTACGCACATGGCTCGCGTTTGATGCGCGCGTGCGCTGGCAGGGGTTGCTGCTCTGGGCATCCGGCGTCTCGCGCGAGCTCGAAGTGCTGCCCACCGTCGCGGCCGTGGCGCCGGGCGTGCTGCGCGTGCTCGGGCAGAACCCGAGCCGCCTGACGCTGCGTGGCACGAACACGTACCTCGTCGGCCGTGGCCCGACGCGCATCCTCGTCGACGCGAGCGACGGCAACGACGCGTACATGGCGGCGCTGCTGCGCACGTGTCGTGACGCTGACGTGCACGCGATCTCGCACGTGCTGCTCACACACGGCCACTTGGACCACATGGGCGGCATCCTGCGTGTGCGGGAAGCGTTCCCACACGCACGGGTGCTCAAATACCTCCCACAGAACGACACTACGCTGCGCATCTCGAACGCTACGTGTGCGCTGCTCGGTATCGAGCCGCTCGTCGACGGCGCGACGTTCACTGTCGACAATGGCGACGCACTGGACGCGCCACAGGAGGTCCTCCGTGCAGTGTACACGCCCGGCCACTGCGTCGACCACATGTGCTTTCTCCTCGAAGACGCGACAGCCACGACAGAGCCACGCGGGTCGCAACTCTTCTCGGGCGACTGTGTGCTCGGGGCGGGGAGCTGCATCTTCGAGTCGCTCAAGGAGCTCATGGACTCGCTCGCACTCTTACAGGCACAGCACCCGCGCGTGATCTTCCCAGGCCACGGCCCTGTCGTGCCGGACGCCAAGGCCAAGATCCACGAGTACATGGCGCATCGCATGCAGCGAGAGAACGAGGTGCTTGCGGCCCTCGCAGCGACAGCGACAGGAACAGCGACACCAACGTCCTCTGCGGGTCTCTCGTCGGCGGAAATTGTCGGTCGCATCTACGAGAAGCTCCCGTTCGCGCTCCAGCTCGCAGCCCGCAAAGCAGTGGAGAAGCACTTGGAGAAACTTGTGCTGGAGAAGCGGGTGGAGCGCGTCCCGAGTCGTGCGGCGTCGTGGCTCTGGCGCTCAACGCCGACGTTCCGCCTTGCTGGCGTTTCCAAGCTGTGAACGAGACAGTGGACAAGAGAGAGAGACGACAAGGAGAGCTCATCACACACGCTCACTTGAACAAAACCAACTTCCCGACTAACAACCAAAGCGCTACACTAGAGAGAGAGAGAGAGGGCGACAGACGCTAGTACCGTTGCACTGTCGGTGCGGACGCCTGGTACCCGCGTGCGACGCGGTCGGTCTGTTCGACCATCGCCTGCGCCTTCTCCGCAATGAGGTTCATCTTGATCATCTGCGCCATCATCGCGTCCGCCGAGTACCCGTCCGTCGCAGCGCTTGTCAAGACTAAGCCATTCGTTGATGGCGGCGGTGGGGGAGGCGACCTGTACGAGCCGACGGCCTTGTGGTGCGCTTGCAGAGCCGCGGCGGTGAGCGGCTGGTGGGTCTCCGACTCGGACGACGACGAAGCGTACCGACTGCTGGTCGTGCTGTGCGTCGACGCGGTCGTGGCCGTGAGGTCGGACGCGAACGACTTGTGCTGGGGCTCGTAGTAGTCCTTGATACTGCGCTGGGACGCGTGCGGCGGCTTGTGGGTGTCGTGGTAGTAGTCGGCGCTGTCCTTGTTGCTGCGCTGGGACGAGTACGGCTGGTCGTGGTAGCCACGGTTGGACGACGACCCAGACGACACGGACGGCGTCGCACTGCCAGCGTACTGCGGCGTGTGCCGTCCGTACGCGTCGCCGTCGTGGCTGCGTGCCGAGCCGCTGTTGTCGTACACTGACGCGGTTGGCGGCAAGAGCGTCATGTTCACGTTGCCCCGCATCGACGGCTTCTTCGACCCCATGGACGGCTGCTGGATCTGCGGCGGCAGTTGCCGGAACGGCGTCGGCTTGGTCGCGATCATGGGCGGCGGCATGTGGCGGAACGACCGGTCGCTCCCATCGCTGTCGACCGAGCGCGCATTACTGTACTTGCGCGGCTTGTGCTCGCGGCTCTCGTCAGTGTCACGGCTCGAGTCGGTGCCTTGGTCCGACTCAAACTGCCGCGGGTACGCACGTAGCGTCGGGTCGTCTGGTGAAGAGAGAGAGAGAGGGAGTAGGTTAGCTACTGGAGCGTAAGGCTGCCGGACCCGGACGCAGTCCCACCCACCCAACCGACCAGATGCGACCCGAAGCGACGGACGTACTCATCGAAGACGTGGCGAACTGCCAGACGTCGACCAGGCTCTGCGGGTCGCGCAGGTTCACGTCCGAGACGTAGCGGATGCACTTTTTGCAGAACGTCTCACGGCATACGGCCGTAAAGTCCACGAGCGAGCTCAAGACGCGCTTCTTGACGACGCAGCGCGCGCACGTAAAGCGGCGGCACATGGCGCACTGCTTCACGGGCGCCATCAACGTGCCGATGCGGTCGTCACAAATGTCGCACTTGCGCTTCTCACTGTGGCCACACAAGCGACTATCAGTCAGCCTCACGATTGTCCACACAACCCACACCACGCGTGTCGAACGTACAAGCCGGCGGCCGGGAGGCGCTTGGAGCATTCGATGAACGCAGTCGCGACTGCGGCTTGCGTGACCGCCGGCGTGCGCTCGGCGCGGAGCCACAAGTCGGCGGACTTTTGGTCCGCGATGTAGTCGAGGACCTTCCCACCGGCGTTGTTCCGGCCGCGCATGTAGACTTTCACGCCGCCGCTCTTGTTCTTGCGGTAGAGGTAGCAGACCGACACTTTCGCGCGTACGCACTCGGAGAACGTCGGGCAGTTGGGCAGGTCCACCGACTCAGTGAGCGTGTACCCGACTTCTTTGCCGTTCCGGTCGCGCGTGAAGCCGTTCTGCTCGTACCAACACACGTCGCGGTTCTTCACGAGTCCATGACCGGGTGACTGGACGGTCATCCACTTGAACCCCGAGTAGTAGAACGGCCGTGCAGGCGACTGCGCTTCAATCGTGTGCAAGATCGCGCAATCGACGAGGTCGTCACGGTAAACGGCCGACGCGCGCCGGTAAGTGTCCGAGTCGTCGGCGTACCGGCCGCGCACGACCTCGTCGAGTGTCCCGTCGATGATGCCGGTGCAGAGGTACTTGTAGTCGTCCTCGCCAGCCGACTTGCGGCGTCGGAACGCCGTAAGCCCGCCGCGTTGTTTGAGCGGTTTCCACTTGCGCTCTTTCTGGTCCTGCGAGTCGAGCTGGTCGCGGTGGTACGCGTCGACCGTCTCCTGCACGAGGCGGTCGCCCCACTCCTGGAACGACGCCGCTTCCTCGGTCGTGAGCTCGAGGCGCGGGAAGAAGTTGCTCGGAAGGGGGAAGAGCGAGCCGCCGGCCATTGTGCAAGTGTGTGTGTGCGTGCGCTCCGCGGCTCGGGTGGGTGGAGTGCGCGAGAGGCGGCAGCTGGGGAACTGAAAGAGACTGGCGACGACACCAACCGTGACTGTGGGTGGGCGTCTTCGTGCGTGCGACGAGTGACAGGTGTGCAAGCAGTTGCGACGATAGCGAGCAAGTGTTTTTTTGTTTTGACACTTGTGGTGGACCAGTAAGATTGATTGGCGAGGCACTTTTCTGAAACCGCTAAAAGCCACTCGAAAAGCAAAAGGCATGCTACAGCGTAGGTTATCACACTGCATGGTTTTCTATCCAGTCAAAATTAATGGAACGGATCTCTAAATGTTTAAAAATAATCCCAGTTATCACGTTGCTTTGATATTACAAAAGTGAGGGATATGAAAGATGCTTCGTTTCTGACACGCGGCCAATCCACAACCGGCTCTATTGGACTGAAATGTAGGACAAACGATCTTTCCCAACAGGTACAACAGGTACACGCCACCCGTATCGCTTCGCGCAGTGACACCCCGCGTCCCCGCTCGTGCTGAAACGCCGATGCCGCCAATGCATCAGTGCAATGGTTCCGTCACTTTCGCTGCTTGGAAGGGATTGGCGACGCAGCAATGCAATGGTTCCGTCACTTTCGCTGCTTGGAAGGGATTGGTAACGTGCTGGCTTGCTGGTGGTTGGGCTGCAGCGTGCAGTAACCACATGTAGAAGATGTTAGCCTTTTTCGCATAACGTGGCGACTTTATCTGAACCATACTGCAGTGTTGCGCCGTGTTCGTGTGCGCCATGACGTCGAACATGTGTGCTGTGTTCTGCCAAGGATAGCCGCAACACAGTACTTATCTCGCACAGAAGTTAAAAACATGAGTGTTGGCTGTGCCACTCACGCGCGTTTCGCTGTCGTGAGTCCGCGGCACCACAGCCGTGCCTTGGCGACCAAGTTCGAGTGCTGACAAGGCAAGTTCATACTCGTCGCCGTTATCTCCGAACACAGGGAGCACCTCGCCGAACAGACTTCATGTTTTCGTGTTGAAAACCACTCGTTGGAACTTCGTGCTGGGAGGGGAAACATCACGCTTTGCGATTTCAGTCAGTTCAGCGGCAGCGACGGCCTGTCAGCCAACGCGCGGCTTGCGATTGTGTGTGCGTCTGCCTTCCGACGAGAATTGGAAGTCGAGTCACACGATCAAAAATCTCAGAGCCACAAAAACTATCAATTAGAATACTAGTATTTATTTTCTGCTGACAGAAGATCGTGAACTCCACCAGACATCGGACACCGAGAGAAGATCGAACTCGGATCGCTTTGAGCTTTCGATGCAGTTTGTCAAGTTCGGTCTACAATACACGTACAAGCTGAAGCCGGAGCGAACGGCTGCGTGGGGACTGAATCATGTGCGGGCGAGGCAGTTCTTCAGAAGCGAGCACTTGGGTCGCGTGCACGGATGCCTGGAGAGACGCTTCGTGGTTCAGGAGGAGAGTTCTTCAATGGCGTCATTCGTGCACGCTAGGCTACCCAGCTGTCTTTGACGTGAGATCTTTGCTTTCATAGTTAGGACCTAAATACGGTGTCGGAGCTGTCACCTGCAGGCGCACAGCGGTCGGTGGTCCAGTCATCCGAGAATGTCATGCGGTCTGGCTGTGGCGTTTCTTGGAGCGAGTGGTATATAGTGCCACGATCACGATAGGGTCGGCACTTGCGAGCACGTGATCGAGTAAGTCTGTGAGCGCCCCGAATGTGAAGACGCTTTGTTTTGGCGTGTGTGCTTTGACGATCCAGGTCGAGGTGGCTGAGGTGGTAAGGTGTGAATGGATGTCACTGATCTGGGGATGCAGCCTGATTATTTGTTGTTTCGATTTGACAAAATAGTCTTTGATAAACCAATAATTGTCGAAAAAGACTAGCAAAATCGGAATATATTCCAAAATATACCCAGCAAATAGCCCTCCACTTTGCCGCGCATTTTTGAAGCGAACCGTAAAAAAGGGACCAGCACCAACTGAAAGGAGGTGAACATGGGGATCGTCGACGACGCGCTCGTGGGCAGCGGCAGCGCAGGCGAGATGGAGCTCCCAGGCGAGTTCGACGCGTTCCCGAGCCGCGAGGAGTGCACCGCTGTGCTGACGATGAAGTGCGGCGACCCGCTCAAAGCCGTGCGCAAGAAGTTGCACGACGAAGTGACGTTCACGTTCTTGCCGGAAGAGGGCTTCAACGTGTTTTTGAGCAAAGTCGAGCGCCACTACAGTAAGCTCGACAAAGCGTTTATCCAAGAGCAGCGTGGCGTGTACCTCAAGCCGTCGAGTAACGCGACGCAGATCAAGTACGTGCTGCTCACGGCCGAGAACTTTGACCCACTCTTGCGCATGCGGTGGAAGATTGCGCGGAGTATGAAAGTCGAGCTCAAGTACGAAGTGTTTAGCTACTTTGTCGACGCGTCCAACAAGAAAGAGAAGAAGCGCTTGTCGATGAAAATGTTCCAGCCTGAGCATCCGCTGGAGCTCCACAACGCAGCAGCGGCTGTCGGCTTTGGCCACGCAGGCAATGGTGGTGGCTTTGCGATGGCCCATGGGCTCCAGACGACGTACGCAGACATGGGCGTGGGGCTGAGCGTCGGCCGAATTGGGAAGAGCGCTGCTGGTACAGCACTGCTGCTTGGGAACGCCACTAACAAGGACGACAGTGGGAGCGACCGGCCCCGGAAGGCGGTACGCAGTGGCCAGCGAGCAACAGCGGTAGGGGGTGACCAATTGGGGGCACCAGCGGACGACGAGCCGTTCTTTCAAGCGATCCCCGTCCGGATCAACGGTTTCGTCGTGCCGCTGGAAGTCGACATCTCGGCGCTGCGCCGCTGCCTCGGACTCGCGCCGTCGCTCAGTAGCAGCAGCACTGGCACTGGCATCGGCGCCGAGACGGAGCTGGACGCATAATACACAAGACCACGTGGTGGCGGCTGCATGTGGGGCTCACCTTACCTTATTCTCCGTTCCGTATCGCATACAGTCACAACAGAATCACATCGACTCAGATTCAGACTCAGATAGCTGACGTGGACACACTGTTCGGGCAACGAGACCGTCAGCTCTCAGCAAAGCCTCCTTCTCTGCTCAGGACCGTGCGGTCGACGCGGCCGCCGCGAGCCGCTCGCGGATGTAGCTTGAGCTCAGCGTGCTGCTCTCTGTGCGCCGACAGACAAAGATGTGGACCTTGGGCAGTGCGCGCTCGACGCGGATCGTGTTGATCTTGGCGGCGCCGGCCACAGTCTCAGTGGACACGACGATCGCCGCCGGCTCGGGGATCGTGATCGACGGTCCGAACGGGTCTTCGATCGTCACGACGTCGAGCGCTACGTGCGGCTTGAGGAACGCCACGTAGTCGCGGACGCTCTGTTGGCGCTGAGCGAGCGGCTCAATGAGCTCAGCGTGCGACTTGGTCGTGAGCATCTTGTCGGCCGTGACGCCCACGACCATGCGACGGGCACAGATGCTCACTGCAAGCGACAGGAGCTTCTTGTGGCCGTTGTGGAGGTGGTCGAACGTACCACCGAGAATCACCTGACAACGACAATACCAGGGTGAGTCCATCGGTTCTTTTAAAGCCGAGTGAAAGGCGTCCTTTTAAAACCGCACGAAACCCAAGCGGACAGACGCACCACGTCGTGCGGCGTCAAGTCCGTGTGCTCGTTCTCAAAGTACTGATACTCGGGCGCAAGCCGACGCGCGACGTGGAGTGCGAGCGGGTGGTACGTGACGGCAAAGAGCCCGTCGCGTTCAAAGCGCTGGGCGTTCAAGCGCTGGACGTCCACGAGCGCGTCTTCGCCAAAAACCGCATTGAGCTCAGGGAGGAGCACGAGGTCGCTCCAGGTTCTGGCGTGCGCATCCGGGAACCCGCTGACGATACTGGAAAGCGAGTGAGTGATTGAGAGAGAGAGGGTATTAGAGAAACCTCACAACACGACATAGAGCAAGTATACATGGTGTGTATACTGTACCGGATGTCGAGCAGCGGCTTGCCCTGCAGACACGCGACGTCCCAGACGAGACTGTACAGTTCGCTCGTGTAGTTGACGACCTCGTGCTTGTCGCGGCCCGTGACGAAGATCACGAGCGACCGCGCGACGCTCTCGACGGCTTTCTCGACCAGCACGTCGTTCTTCACGAGGTCACTGGAAACGACGTCGTAATGCACCGTCAGCCACACACACAGAGACAGACAGACAGACAGACACACACAACGGGGTGGGGACTGGCTGCAGTGTCCCCAGATCGCTCTTACGTATGGCCACGCACCGAAAGTTCTGCGGCACATGCACGCGTAGCAGGCCGACCCGAACTTGCGCGTCCCCAGCCTTCGCCGCCGCTAATGTAGCCGCTGCCGAGCGGCGCTTGTGCAGCGCAGACGCGCCCACGACCGCCGCGACGCCCGCCACCATCGCCAAAACGCCGGCTGCGCCGAGCGGCGCCACTGGCGCAGCACTCGCTCCACCCGCCGACAGCTTCATGACTTTCCGGTTCATGCGACGGAATGAATGTGTGTGCGGATGAGGTCTTTTGAGCGCCTTTCGAAAAAGTGTGACTTGGAGTTTGTATATGACCTCGCTCGCATTGATTGCATCACGACACGTGAGAACCTCACATGCTGGACGAGTCGATGGCGGAAGCGGGGCGGGATGAGCCGCTTGAGCACCAGACGCGGCGCCAGCTGCAGGACGGCGGCGACCGCGAGACGCGCGCCTCTCCAGCGGTGCGTCCCACGTGTTCACAGTGCGCATCTCTCGACGTCGAACACTAAGTGATTCCGGCATGTATGTGTGTGCACGTGATGGTCGACCGGTTTTAGGCGAGCCGCCCGTGGTTGCTCGATCCAGCGATCGCGCGGTGTCTCCGCGGCGCCCAGTTTGCGCTACCGTGGAGTCACTGGTTCTGCTCGTACGAGGACAGCGACTTCTTTGCTGAGAACGAGTTCGTCGCTTGCCTCCAGCGCATGGGACTCGCAAAGGTGCGAATGGATGGATACCGTAGTGGTGGTACCAGCTACCGACTCACGCGTCCACCACGCAGGTCACAGCAGCAGCTCGGCCCGTGTGGTCGTCCATGCGCGCGTCCATGGGACGGCCGCGTCGCCTTAGCGCGAGCTTCTTTGCCCAGGAGAAGGCGAAGCTCGAGCGCTACCGGGAGCTCAAGCGGACCGCTGGCCGCGTCGAGGTATACTGTATACAGTATACACCCTTCCTGGATGTACACACGCAGCGCTAGCTGACGTGACGACCTGGCTCGTGGTGGAATTCGATACACAGTCGTCGGAGAACTGGCCGGTCCGGTCCACCCCCGAGCTGAAGCCCGGCGCGACTGTGCTGGGTACGCGCGCCTCGCTTGGCTCGAGGGGGCTGGAAGGCGACGATCTGACTGACTGACTGCCTCTCGCGTGGTTGTGACGCTCTCTCTTGTGTCCAGTGCGGCTGGAAGACGACCCTCGGTCGTTTGCAGTCGGAGTCGTGCGGACTTACGTACTGGGCGACGCTGTGTGCGGCGTAGCGTTCAGCCCTGCAAGTGGGAACGTCTCCGCCCGTGTGCGCGTCTGTAGCCTCAAGAGTGTGATGGTGCTGGACAGCAACACAGTAGTAGTCGCTGCGAACAAGGAGGAGCACAAGGAGGAGCCAGCAACGCCGGACCAGCAACCACCGCCCCCGCCACCACCGCCATCGTCGTCTCCGGTACGACCAAGCAGCGTTCCAAGCGAGCAGCAGGTCACGCCGAGCAGCGTGACGACGCAGACGATCGTACAACGCCGAGAAGCGAGAGTCAGTGCGATGACGACGGTACGAGACCTGCTGCACCGGAAGGAACAGCTGGTGCAGGCGCTCGCAAAGATGAATGCCCAGGCACGCGCAGAGAAGGAGGCTGGACCGAGCGACAAGAACGGTACCGGCACTCGTAGGGGAAGAGCGCGAAAGCGTCCAGCGGTGGACCACTCGATTCGGCAGCGCCAGTGCGACTGGGTCGTACAGAACCTGAACGTGACGAACCGGTCGCTCCAGGACGCGCTCCTGCTGCTGCAAGAGTGCCCTCGAGACACTCTGGTACGTTGCGCACAACAGAGTGGGGTTGTATACCTGATAGGTGTATACTCTTTGTATACGCAACTGACGAACCTTCTTCCCCTCAACAGCCGCCTTCGCGAGTGGCGGGATCTCCACCCGCTTCGTCCCCACGGTCGCAAGCGACGAGTGCGAACGAGTCGTCTGACAGCGTCAAGTCCCTGAGTTTGGAGCAGACGAAGTGGGCTCTCGCGTTCCTAGCAGGAAGTCGGAAGCGAGCGAGAGACCTCGTCGACGAGACGATGACGCACATGGTGCGGGACGGGACTCGGAAGCGACAGGAACTGTCGAGAGAAGCAGCTGGAATGCCAGGCGATGCTGGTGATGGCGACAACTTGTCTTTTGAGACGCGAGAGCTCGTCTCGACCTGCCTCTGCTTCATGAGCGCTGTACGGGGAGGCGGAGCCGGGGCGATCCCACCAGTCGTGGCGCAGAAGCTCATCGCCCGCCTTCTGGAACTCTTGAAGCCGCAGCACGACGCGAATATGGACCTGTACGCCGAGATGCGGTCCGCTTCCGAGGGCGTGCAAACAATGCTGCAGGCAGCAGCAGCATCCACAAGTTAGTGGACGACCAAAAGGAGACCCACGTTCCACGAACGGGTGGATTCCCGATATCTGGTCATGCCGAGCTGAAGAACAACGGATGAGTTACGCAGCTTACTCGTGGAACAAGGATTGTCTCGCCATGAAAAGGAGGGTCCGCCGTTGCGCTTTCAGTCGTGGCCGACCTTGGTCGTGCTAGTGGGCTAGCCACCACTGATGACGACCGCGCTGATGCTCCGACCCGCATCGCACTCGACAGGTGGCAAACGCGAGGTCGTCACATACTAAATGCGACATTTTGACATTTGTTACATTTCAACTCACACGATCAGGATCAAGTCATAACGACACCACGCCTCGCATTGGCGGCCCATCGGATGGCTGCGTTCGCGCTGACTGAACTGGCGCTCTCCATTGAAGGTGCAACAAGATCCACTGCGATGAGGAGTCCAGCGGCAAGCGTTTGTTCGAGCTCATCGACGGGGCCAAGGACACGCTGGACATCTCGGCCTGGTGTCTGACAGACCAGCAGGTTCGCCCACACATTGTAGGGTACTTACTGTACGATGTGTGTTTTTAATTGGACAACAGATTGCTGATGCTGTGTGGGCAGCCATGGACCGGGGAGTGAAGGTCCGTATAGTGGCAGACTGAGGCCAAGCACAAGAAGCCGACTCCAAACTATCCTCTCTACCCGGCGTGGACGTGCGGTGGGCTCAAGACCGAATCGTACACTCGAAGTTCCTGCTCATCGACGGTCGTCGATTGCTGACAGGCTCGATGAACCTTCGTCAGCGGGTATGCGTAAGAACTTCGACAACCTTGTGCTATTTGAAGGTGGTCGAATCGTGGAGTGCTTTGCTGCTTTGTTTGAGGTCATGTAGGTCATTGAAACGGCCGCACAAGCGACGGAGCGCAGGGCCGACAAGGAGAGTGCGCGGCAAGCAAAGTTGCGAGAAGGAAATGTGCGTCGGCGTGTTTCGAGGTGAAGCACATTTTTGGGTAAAGTACTTTTTTAGTAAAAGTATTTTAGAATAAATAGGAACACACACACAAAATCCCTATTTTGAGAGAATTGGCTGAACTGGAATAGACTCGATTAAACTATAATCTGACACAACAGAGATTCATCATAGTGAAAAAAAGATGGATAGACAAAAAAGTGTTTATAAAAACAGTTTTTGTTTTTAGGATACAATAGGAACACACACCCAAAATCCCTATTTTGAGTGGATTAACAGAA
>JAASGD010000391.1:0-23889 GCA_023334115.1 Globisporangium megalacanthum
CGGGCATCTACTCGGGCGAAACCGGCACAGTCGTCGCGGTCGACGAGAGCGACGGGTCGCCTGTCGCGATCGTCCTGGTCGACAGCATGGCGCGTGAGATCCAAGTCCGCGTGCGCGACTTGCAAGAGTCGGCGGAAGTCTCGCACGGGCTCGACTCGTTCAAGGGGAAAGAGCTCTACGACCTCGTCGCGGTATGTCGAGTGCGTGCTTGTCTGTTGTGTGCGACGTTGTGCTGAGACGCGTTGTTTGTGTGTCGTTCCTCTCTCTCCGCTCCTCTTGACCCAGCTCGCACATGGTGACGTTGGCGTCGTGACCCACGTCGGTCGCGAAGGCTTCTCGGTGCTCTGTCAGAATGGGCAGACGCGTGAGATCTCGGACCAAGAGATCCAGCGCAAGAGGGTGTCGTCGCGCGCGACAGCTGCGCTCGACAAGAAGCACAACCACGTGAGCGTCGGCGAGATGGTGAACGTTGTCGAAGGCCTGCACGCGGGGCACAGCGGTACGGTCAAGCACATTTACCGCACGTACCTCTTCCTGCACAACAACCGCATGGTGACGAACGCAGGGATCTTTGTCGCGCGCGCGCGCCAAGTCGTGCTCTCGGGCAGCAAAGCGCGGTCCGACATGATCCAGAACTCGATGGTGCCGCGCATGGACGGCGCGATGCAGCAGCGAGGCGGGCGACCAGGGACTGGCCCGCCGCACTTGCGTGAGTCGGAGCTGGTCGGCAAGACAGTGAAGATCAAGAAGGGCATGTGGAAGGGCTACATTGGCATTGTCGTGGACGAGAGCGATCAGAAAGTCAAGGTGGAGATCCACTCGAAAGCCAAGATCGTGGACGTTGACCGTCTCTACGTGACTCCGGCCGGTACGCGCGATGGTATGATCCAGGACCGTCCGCGCTACACGGGCACGCCGATGGGTGGGGCGACACCAATGGCGTCGCAGACGCCGCTGCATGGCAGCATGACCCCGATGGCGACGCCGCTGCATCGCGGACTCGGGACGCCGCAGTCGTCTGCGCGCACTGGGGACGCGTGGAACGTGGCGAACGACGACGCGCTCCTGGAGACGCAGCTCAACCAGGAGAAGGACATTACGCACGCGACGAGCTTTGGCACGCCGCTCGAGCCTGCAGCACCGTCGGGCGACCACCACCACAGCATGAGCAGTGGCGGCCGCTCCTCGTACACGAACCCAGTGACCCCGATGCTGCCGCGCTCGCCGACGCGAGACAACATGATGCCTGTCACGCCAGCTGCGAACCCGACGACACCGGGGCTGAACCCGACGACGCCAGGCTTGCAGCCGCGTACACCAGCGTACATGATGTCGCACAACCCGACGACGCCGGGATTGAACGCGACAACGTCTGGGCTGAATCCGACGACGCCAGCGCACCTGTCGGCAGCGACGCCGGGGCTCGGTCACCACGACCACCACTCGGGGATGGAGCCGATGACGCCAGGGTTCAACCCGACGACCCCTGGGCTGTCGTCGATGACGCCGGGCCTGAACCCGGTCACACCGGGCTTGAACACGCCAGGGTACCACCACAACCCGATGACGCCTGGTGCGTTCGGCATGGCGACGCCAATGACTGGGCTCGGCCGCATGAACTCGGCGGTGACGCCTGCAGCGACGCCAGGTATGATGGGCGGCTCGGGCATTCCGATGACGCCGGCGTACCACCAGAGCGCAGAGTACGGCGGGTCGTATGCCGGCGGCGAAGTGACGTGGAAGATGAAGGGGGTCGAGGTCGAGGTCGTCGCAGGCGAGTACAGTGGCAGCGTCGGCGTGATCACGTCTGTGACTGGCAGCTCGTGCTCGCTCGACGTCGACGGCCGCGTGGTGTCAGTGTCGCTCGACGACGTGCAGCCCGTCGTACCGGAGAAACAGGACTCGGTGATCATCCTCTCGGGCGAAGAAGCCGGTCAGACTGGCTCGCTCATTGGCACGGACGGCTCGGACGGCATTGTGAAGGTCGACGGCGGCTCGGAGATCAAGATTTACGCGATCGCGTCACTTGCCAAGCTCGCGCAGTAACGCTAAGGCGTTGAGGGTGTGCGCGTGAAGGAGGGAGAGCGAGACGATGTGAGAGGACGGATGGATGCACACTGAATATCATCAAGAGGTTGACTGGAGAGCATGCACACACGCACCCACTCTGCTAACTTGGTCGACACGTGAAACGACTCGCACTCATGCGCGTTAATGGCCGACAAGACACTCGCGGTCCGTCCACGCGTTGGGGTGCCGCCTGGCGGCCGCTCGCTCTCGAAGACTCGCTGGGAGCCGCGATCGACAGCTGCAACGCGTGAGCGCAACAACAATGCGCTGGTCGACGACGAGATTCGAGACGCTCAGGCGCGACGACTCGCGCTCCAGGAGGCCGCGATCGCGCTCAGTGCCCGAGCGACGCACGTCTTGAACTCGCAGTGTGACCCTGAGACACTGGACCTTCGCCCGTTCGCACGCGAGCTCGGTGACGCACTGCTGCACGAGCTCGCGAGCCAAGTGACTGCGAGACGGAAGCACAATCCGCGACAGCACCATCGCGTGCACTCGACACTCATCCTGTCGGGGTGTGACCAGTTCACGCCGGTGCGGGTGTGCTAATCAGTAGTCGTAGTGTTGGGCTGGTGTCTGACGGCGACGCTGGCATCCTTGTCGCGTAGGTCGGAATCCGCGCCTTCATCCACGCTGTCGGACCGTCGATCCGACGCCTCGACTTCTCACGGTCCGTTATGTCGACTGACGTGTTGAAAGTGATGGCGACCGGCATCGACGCGCTCGACGCGCTCGACTTCTCGTGGTGTCTCGAGCTCAAGAGCGACGCTGTCCACGCGTTCATCTCGTGCTGCAATGCGCACCTGGCGACGGTGAACGTGTCGAACTGCCCCGTACTGACCGACGACGCGCTTGGCTGGATCAGCGGCACGCTGGGCCCACAGGGCTCGCTCACGCAATGTCGCAAGCTCCTGTCGCTCGACATCTCATACACAAAGTGCCTCTCGGACCGTGGGCTCACCCACCTCGGCCACGGCTGCAACGCGCTCCAGTTTGTCAACTTGGAAGGCCTCGAGCGGATCGGAAGCGACGGGGTTCGCGCACTGGTCAGCGGGTGTCCGTCACTACGTGTCTTGAGTCTCCGCAAGTGTCTCCAGCTCACAGACAGTGCGTTGGTGCACATTGGAGACCACTGTCGACAGCTCCGGAGCCTGAACCTGTGCGGCTGCGTCCGCATGTCGTCGAGCGGACTGGTCACAATGGTACGCGGGACGCCAGTTCTCCAAGCACTCAACCTTGAAGGGTGTCTAAAGATGTGCGAAGACATCTTGGCGGTCGTGGCCACGAGCTGCTTGTCGCTCCAAGTCCTGAACCTCAACGGCTGCCAGGAGATCACTGACAGTGGGATCGCGACGCTCGCAGAGCACTTACCGTTCGTCCAGCGTGCCCAGCACTACCGTGGGCTCGAGCCCAAGCACGACGGGCTCCAGCTCAAGTTCTCGATCCAGCACAAGACGATCTGCGACTCGGCGGCGTTGCGTATCCAAGCGCTCGTGCGCGGCCACGCGGCTCGAAAGCTCGCGGCGTCCTGGCGCGTCACAATGATCGAGACGCCAGCGCGTCGGGCGATCCGGAAGAGTTATGTGCGCTGGCGACTCTGTCGCGAGATCGACCGACGAGTCGCGCGAACGACGCTCGTGAACGCGAGCGCAGTCACGATCCAGGCGCTGGTGCGGGGTGTGCAGAGCCGAGCAGCGCTGGCGCGCGACATGGTTGAAGCGCGGCGTCTCCAGGCGTGGTCGACGCTCGCTGTGCGTGTACAAGCCGCGTACCGTGGCCACTGGACGCGGACTCACTACTACGTCGTACGTAAGACGATCGAGCGGTATCGACGAGAGCAAGCGCTGCTCGCAAAAGATGCGGCGGTGGTGCGTCTACAGCGTGCGTATCGGGCCCGCTTCCACCGCTCGCGACTCGACGACGTCATGGCGATCAACCAGCAGCGACGGCTCGAGCGCCAGAACGCCGCGACGACGCTGCAGCGGCTGTTTCGGTCGCGAGCAGCACGGAAGTCGTACCGAGCACTCCGTGCGGCGGTCGACGTACAGCACGCGAGAGTGAAGCTGATGGTTCGGTACGCAGTGAAGATCCAGAGCCGGTGGCGAGGCCATCAAGCAAGGCAGCAGCTTTTACAGCGCCAGCGCGAGAAGCAGGACCGCGAACGTCGTCAGAGTCGAGCAGCGAGCCGCATCAATGCCGGTGTACGTGGGTACTTTGGTCGACGAGTGGCTCGGGACGCGCGCGTCGTGGCCCAGGAGCGGTGGTACGCTGCGAGACGCATCCAGCGTGCGTACAGACGCTTCAAGACGCCGACGGCCGAGCGGCTTCAGTTCGAGAACATGCTCGTGCTCATGAAGACGCACATGGTAGCGGAAGGGAATGCCGCAATGGCCAAGCAGCGGGAGCTTCTGAAGAAGACTCGAGTACTCATCGACCAGGACTCGGCGTCCGAGCCGGAGAGCGACGGTGACAACGAATGGCGCGACTTTCAGGACGAGCACGGCGACCAGTTCTGGTTCTCA
This sequence comes from Globisporangium megalacanthum, assembly GCA_023334115.1. Classification (NCBI taxonomy): domain Eukaryota; phylum Oomycota; class Peronosporomycetes; order Pythiales; family Pythiaceae; genus Globisporangium; species Globisporangium megalacanthum. Next base: position 4,593 of record JAASGD010000391.1, read on the forward strand.
CCGTCCCGGAAGCAGCGGCTCTACGTGCGTCCGATCGACAATGCGTTTGAGAAAGCGATGCTAGGACTGTACTGCCGGGTGTTCTGGCCTCTCGAGCAGCAGTGGTTCAGTGGGTACGTCGCCAAGTTTAACCGTGTGAAGAAGAAGCACCGCGTCGAGTACGACGACGGCGACCACGACTGGCTCGACTTTCGCACGGAAGGCGCGCGGATCCAGCTCTACAACGGCTACTGCTGGACCATGGTGACGATGTTTGAGCCAGCACTTCGCACGCTGCGAGCGGCGACGTTTCTAACGCTGCGGTTCCAGCGGTTCGACCCGCGCTTCATGTGCTGGCGGAGCGGACTTGTGAAGGCTTTCAGCGAGCCAAGCGGCCACTTTCTGCTCTCGTACGACGACAATGGCGGTGCGACCAGCAGCGGCGAGGCCCACGACGAGTGGGTCGACGTGTTTCGCACTGAGAACCATTTCCAGGTCCAGGATGCGGTCACGCTCGAGTGGTACTCGTTGAGTGGGTACGTCTTTGGCCGTGCTCGGGGTCGCCCTCTCAACTTTGCAGCGGTCGCACGCGGCGTTTCCGAGGCGGACTACTATAGCGTCGAAGACTATCTGAGCTACATTGAGGAGACGACGACGCTGTCTCAAGAGGAAAGCCAAGAGGTGCTGGTGGTGGATCCTGAGATGGTTGCAGATGGCAGCCTTGAAGTGGGTGAAGATGCGTCTACGGAGACTGAAAAAGCTGGGACTGGAAGCATCAACGGAGAGGAGGGTGGTGACAGCGATGCAGACGACGAAAACGAGTCTAACGAGGAGGACACGAGCGACGAGGACGAGGACGACGACGACGACGATTCGGACGATGAAGAGGACGATGGTGGGGACGCGTGAGGTCGCTGGACCAGGGTCAACAATGTGTTCAGGATGCCACCACGTCACACATAACGTGCAGAGTGTCGGGACGTCCGCGTCTCTTGATGTGAGCACAACAATGGCCCACTCTCAGCTGGTCGTCAATCATGTTGTCGTTCGTACCGTAGTCACCGTATTAATTCCGTTTCAAAGTATCTTTCTTTGCACCAACACTGCTTTTGTATGCTTTTGTGCGAAAGCCGTCTGTTCTATCGAAGCTCACACGACCGCTTCTTTGAAAATCCGGCATTCTCTCACTCACTCCCGCTCAAGGCTCAATCACGGTCAAGCTCCACTTCGACGACCCAGAGCACCTCGCTGTACACGCACGTCCATGGCCGAGCAGACTGAGCCACCGCCGCCGCACGCCACGAACGGCGATGTGACACACGCCAGTGGCACCGTGGCCGTTGCACCGAAGCGCGCACAAGTGCTGGTAGCGAACCCCGTGCTGCTGGCGCGCGTGCTCGGGTTCCTCGGCTCCAAGTACGCGTTCACGCTTGGTGCGTCCGTGTGTTGCGTGTCTGTGTGGTTGTGGGGGAGGAGGAGGAAGGTTGGCGCGTGCTAACAGGCGCGTACGTGTGCTTGTTATGGCGACTGGTCTCCAGTGACACTGAGCAAGAGCTGGGCACGCGAGCTCATGAAGCCTGTGGTGTGGGAGGTGCTGGCAGACGTGCCGCACCAGCCGCTGCTGCTCAACTGCTTTCGCCGCGCGTCATCGTACTGCTACCGCGAAATCGACGTCCCGTCTCCGTACGTGACTGACTGCGTACGAGCGAATGGAGGGAGAGTGCAGACGACCGTGGACTGAGGACTGACTGGCTGCTGTTGCGATTCGCTCTCGCTCTCTCTCTTTTTCAGCAATGTGAACCGCCGTGGGTCGCCGCCTGTTATCCGCGCGTCGCTTTTGAACGAGCGCACGTCGATGCGTGAATACGTAAACGACCTCAAGTGGATGTCGGTCGAGTCGAAGTGGCTCGCGTCCGCGCCCAAGACGCTACGACTCGCAGACGTCGCGGAGCTGCGCAGCGAGGCTCAGAAAGCCGCGCCAGTCGCGTTCGCAAGCGCTAAGATCCTGGTCAACAAGTACTCGCGCAGCCCCGACACACGCGTACGTCGCTTGGAAACGAATGGGCGATTGCGATTGGCTATAATTCCCACTTGTATTCTAACCATATCGTGGTATCTACCAGCTCCTCACTGGCGGCGTGGAGCACGAGAGAGCGAGCTTTTATTTATGGTCGCTCGAAAAGCAGCGGCTACGATCGTCGATCACCCAGAGCGGCGCGTCGTGCTACCACGCGTGCAACGACGCGCTCGCGGTCGGCGGCACGGACGGCAGTGTGCGCGTGTGGGACTTTGCGCTCATGGACAACCGCACGTTTGACTCGAGCCCGCAAGTGAACGCAGCGCCGACTGCGACCATCTCGCACCGCTCGACGCTCGGGATGGTCCCGTTTATCCGCACGCGGTCGCGCGACAAAGTTACGAACGTGCACATTGACCACAATGACGGCACGTTCTTGCACTTGGCGACGTCGACGGAAAAAGGCGAAGCGAATGTGTGGGACGTGACAAAAGGCGAAGTGATTGTGTCGATCCCGGCGTCCAAGATCCACAAGTCGGCATTGCCGCGCTCGCAACGGGACGCAAGTCCGCAGATTACGAGTCTCATGCTCTTCCGCAACACGCTCGTCTGCGGCACGTCGCTTGGGTTCATCCGCGTGTTTGACCTGCGCAGCAGCCGTCTCACGCACCGCTTGGCTGGGCACCCAGGTACGGATGGAGTACAGTGCATTGCTGTGCTAAGTGCGAGGATGGTTGCCTCACACTGTGGTCGTGTGTCTTTTATGTAGACGCCGTTCTGCACACGGACACGAAGGGCCGCGTGCTGTGGTCGGCTGGCCGAGAAGGGACTGTGCGCTGGTGGGGAGGGAAGACTGCGAAGATCATGCCCAAGTCCGCGCTGTGTGCAGGCGGCATCTCTGCGCTCGAGATGGACGAGACGGTCGTGGTCGCAGGCTACAGCAAGCAAGGCATGGAGGCGTGGGATGTGCGCACGCAGCAGTCGCTCTGCACGTTCAGCAATTCCGAGCACGGCGGGGTCAAGTCCCTGCAGTTTGACAGCCGCAAGCTCGTGACAGTCTCGCCAAGCGGCAAGGTGCGTTTGTTATTATACGTTCGTTGCGGGATGGGTCTCGGTCTGACGTCCTGTCTGGCGGGACAGGCGGCGCTCTGGCGATGGTACTCGCCGAACCCCGTGCAGTGGTTCGCGCCGCCGCCGGCGCGCAAGTTCATTTCGGCGCAATACGACGACCGGCACCTCGTGTTTGGCACTGACGGTGGCGAGCTCGTAGATTTTGACAGAGTGTCTGCAGTGTTGTGAGGAGACGCAGGGCTCTTTACGCCAGGCAACCGCGCTGAGGAGCTGGTGGCGTAGCGGAGGAGGAGGAGGAAGATGGAATGGATGGATGGCGAGTGGCGCAGGAGCAAAGAACGTCAAGCAAAATGGGTGTACGATGTGCCTGCGTGTCGTGGATCCAGCGTCGATGCTGGTGGTGTTTACTGGACGCTGCTTGGCTCCTTCCGCTCCGCTTTGGTCTGTGGCCGCGGTGGCTTCTTCACGTACACAATCTTGCTCTTGAGTGCGTCATTCTTGGCGCCAGCTTTCGCGACCATGACGCTTTGGGCTCGTTCACTGCCTCGGTGGTCGCTTTGGACCGCGTCTGTGACTGTCGCAGGTAGGAGGAACCGTGGGTTGTGGTGGAAGCACGAGCCTCCGCTCTCAGCGTCTGGGAGCCGCACGATGACGCCTGCTGAAGTCGTGAGGAGCACAGCGGGCTCTCGCGCTGGCGGTGCGCTTGCGCTCCTGGGCTTGCTGCGACACGCTCCCATCCGCACTCTACCTTGAGCTAATTTTACGACGGAGCGCACACTCCAACGTGATGCTGATGCTGCCAGTGTCTCTGGCGCACTCTCCACGCACGCACGTACGCAAAGCGCTATTCACGAAGCTTAGACGCGCCGTCCGGCCCTCCGACGCCTGGGAGCTGCGTCAGAAGTCGTCGCTTGAGAACAGTGTGGCCGCGATCGCTGGGAAGCCGACAAAGAGCCGCCTCGAGCCGTCCCGCATGCGCTTCACTCGCACTGGGCGTGGCTGCGCCTGGATCTTCACGGGGATCGCACAGCTCCCGTCTTCAAGCGAGAATGGCCAGTGGTGGCGCGGGCACGAGACGCACAGAACGCCGTCAAAGTCTTCAATGTCGCCCTCGTGCAGTGACGCGCCTTGGTGCGGACACGTGTCGTCTACTGCGTGAAATTGGCCACGGTTCTTAAATATCGCGATCTCTCGCCCGTTCGCTTCCGCCTTCTTGCCTGCATTGCGCACCCCATTCGTTGTTTATTGAACGCACGCACGGGTGAGTCGCTGATGTCGCAAACACTCGAAACCAGAGGAGAAAGAGCGACAGATCGGGCCGCACCGACTGTGACTGTCCGCGAGCCAGGCTTGATCCGCCGTCGCCCCGTTACGCTCATCTCGTACTTTGGCGGGTGCTCGCTCGCGTCAACCACATCTGAGAAAGAATGGCCAAGGCGCACCTCTTAGTGCACGCTCGACAGCCACAAGCGCACTGTCACAAGTGTGTACACACGCACCTTCAGGACGCACTTGCGTATTGAACCACAAATAACGGGCGTTCTCCTGCTCGCGTTGCAGCTCGCGCTGTCGCTGCAAAAAGAGAGCGTCGTCGTCTTCGTAATGTAGCCGCGTCGGCGGCGCATGTCGCGCGTTCGGCATGCTTCTGGCAGCGCCAGCAGCCGATCCTTTGCGCGCAGAAGTGAGCCAATGTGCCAATGCGCTTCGACAGAGCTGGTCGCGAGCTTCAATGCCGCTCAAAGTTTGAATTTTCGAGTAAATGCGATGAAAAACGTACTTTGGGGAAGTGTTGTAAAAAGACGTAATTACATTTCCGCCTGTCGATCTTCTCGGCCGCCGATTTTTTCCAGTCAAGCAAACCCGCGTGAGGCAAGCAAGCCAAAGCGACGCCGCACTCCATCAACGAAGGAGGCGAAGGCGCGTGCTCCACTCAAACGAGCGGACTGAAACGATGGGCAGTCGATACGGCGGTGGCGATGAATTTCGCGGGCGTGGACGCGACCGCAGCAGAGACAGAGGCTACGGTGGTCCAGGGGGTGGTGGCGGCTACGGAAACCGAGGCGGCGGTGGAGGTGGTGGTGGTGGTGGCTACGGCCGAGGCGGCGGTGGTGGCGGTGGCGACCGCATGGGGCGTCGCGGCGGTGATCAGATGGGTGGCGGCGCCGAGCACCTCGCGCGCATCCACGGCACGGAGGAAGACCGGGTGAACTGCCCGTTCTACTTTAAGATTGGCGCATGCCGCCACGGCGACCGCTGCTCGCGGCTGCACAACAAGCCCGTGTTCAGCCAGACGATCCTCGTGAGCCACATGTACCAGAACCCGATATCGCAGATCATTGCGCAGAACGGCGACCCGTCGCACCTCGACCAGCGGCAGGTGGACGAGGATTTTGAGGACTTTTACGAGGAGGTCTTTGAAGAGTTGTGCAAGTTTGGCCACCTCGAGGAGCTCAACATCTGTGACAACCTCGGCGACCACCTCGTGGGCAACATGTACGCAAAGTTCGAGGACGAAGAGTGTGCGGCGGCGGCGCAGAAAGCGCTCTACGGTCGGTTCTACGCTGGGCGTCCGCTCGTGTGCGAGTTCTCGCCAGTGACGGACTTCCGAGAGGCGCGGTGTCGCCAGTTTGACGAGGGCACGTGCAACCGTGGCGGGTACTGCAACTTTATGCACATCAAGACTGTGTCCCGCTCGATGCAGCGCGAGCTCGAGCGCATGTTCAACCGCCAGGGGAAGAGCCGGAGCCGAAGCAGGAGCCGAAGTCGGAGCAAAGGCAAGCGCGGCCGCGGCCACTCGCGCTCGGCGTCGCGTTCGCGCAGCCGGTCTCCAGAGCGCAAGAGCAGCCGTCGAAAGAGCGCGAGCCGCTCGGCGTCGCCCAAGAAAGCGCGTCGCAGCCGCAGTGGGTCGCTCGAGAAAGTCAAAGAGAAGGAGCGCGAGCCGGTCGAGCCGAGCAAGGACGAGTGAGTCAGTGAGTGCGCTGGTGCACGTGTTGCCTTCCGCCCGTGTGTGTGGTGGGCAAAATGGCAGTAGGGCAGCGAGAGTGAGAGAGACCAGTGCGAGCAGAAAACGAGGGAAGGAAAAAGCGGCGAGAGGGCAGGAGTGTTTGTCGTCCAAGTTTCCTTTTCACTTCAACTCTTTTTGATTGCGATGGCGCATGCGGTGCGACTCGATGCGCGCGAGCACCTTGTCCATGGCCGCGTGCGCATCAAGAGAGCGCCTGTAAATACGCCATGCAGCGGTGACGACACTGCGCTGTTACCACTGGAGGCAGAGCTACGGGTGACAAGCGGCAGCGTCGTGCTTGGCTCCACACGGACACGTCTGGATGGCGACTACACACTGCTCTTCAATGCGCCAAACGCGACGCTGTGCGAGACGAAGAGCAGGTGCGAGCTGCCGGACCTGCTGCTGCACGTGCTTACCGACGAGAGCGACCCCTACCGACGCGTGAACGTCACCCGGCGATGCGCGTTCGCACAGGAGTTTGCGGAAGTCGCGCACGCGAGCAGAGGGGACCGATGGATCTGGCGGCAGTCGCTGGATATCGACATGGGTGACGCATTCCCAGCGTGTTCTGCACAAGCGGAGCATCTTCATGCGCACAAGACGCGGTTCCGAGGGCTGCAAGCCCACGAATTCCGGGACGTGCTGCTGGAGATCGGCCGGGAAGCAGTCGGCGACTTCCCACTCACGCTCGACGAGGCAGGGATCGCACTATGCTACAGCGTCTTTCTTGTGCTGCTTTGCGTCGTCAGAGGCGCATCGAGGCGCGCAACGACTCGGACTGAGGCGCGAGGCGTTTGCGTTGACGACAGTGCGCAAAGAACGCGATCACAGGTGCCAAGTGCAGCGAGAGTACCAAGTGATCACATACCCGGATTGAGAGCGCCAAATGGTCTCTCGATGGACTTTGAAGCACCTTCGCCAAAACACGCTCGGACCCCGCAGTGCTGGGCGAGGAACCACGTCCACTACCAGCGCCAAGTGCACTCGATTCCAGCTTCCAGCAACATCGAGGAGCGAGTGCCAGCAACGCGCGTCTCGGACGACGTCAAAAAAATCGGGTTGAGAAGACCGCTGCTACTCCGTCCTGTCGCGCTGAGCTCGACGGCGACGCAGACCATTAGCAGCTTCGTGCACGCTCCAGAGTCGGACATAACAAGACGAAGCAGAACAAGGAACGCTACCAGCGCGTGGTCAAGAGCAAAGCAGCAATAAGATTAGAGAGCTTTGTGCTCGTCGCTCGTCGCGCGTCGGCACGCAGACGAGATCGATCGATGGGACGTGAACCGACGGGCTACTCGTCCATAAACGTGTCTTGGAGATGCTGTTTCCGTCTCCGGTCGCCCTTGAGCTCGTTGCTGCGGCTCTTCCTCGACGCCGACTTCTTGTCGAAGATGTCGCGCTACTCAGATCCCCAAGCAGCAAGAGCCGCGTCGGCTCTGTCAGCCCAATGTCCGTGCCACAGCCACAGCCGCCACTTCACACAAGACTCGAAAAGGCACGTACCCGGTCGATCTTGCGCTCTTCTGTCGCCTCCGGCAGCTCCAAAATCGAGCGCACAACGTTGTTGTACTTGATGTGCTCCTGGAAGCCCGTGCGCAGCACGCTCTTGATCACCTCCAGCTGCTTCACTGAGCGCCACGACCACACCTCCAGCTGCTCGCCTTTGACAAGGAACGAGACCTGCGGCGACTCCCCACTCTGTCGGTTCCAGGCAGCAATAGCACAAGGTCGTGAGATCAGGAATACGGTACGCTGCTCTCTCCCTTCCTGCCGTAATCAGGCGCACACCGCAAGTCACGTACCGCCAGCGTCGCGTAGACGTCCCGGAAGACCATACGCTGCACCTTGCGGTCCTTCTTGCTGTTCTTCTTGCTGCTGTCTTTGCTCATCTCGCGAAACTTGTCGACGATGCCGTCGTCAAACGGCAGCGAGAGCCCGCTCTTCTGCGTCGCTTCGTGGAGCAGCGCAATGTTCTCGCCCGCCGCCGCTCGCACTTCCACATCGACGTGCGCCAAGAGCTCCATGAAGCGCGGCAAACACCTGAGTGGACAGACAGCAGCACGAGCGACACGAGCGGCTAAGCACACTCTCGAGCCTACGATTGCAACGACCACCGACTGACTGCACGCAGCGCACCTGTCCACGTAGTCGTCACCCGCGAGCTCCTCGTCCGACAAGGACGACGCCAGCAACCCCCATGCCTCGAGCGCCACCGAGCAGATACTGCCTGCGATCTTCAGGTCGTGGTACTTTTCCAGCAACACGAGCAGCTCCTGCGTGTTCTCGTCTTCGACGCTGGACACAAAGCAGACGACTGCGAGCGCTCGCATGCTCTGGCGACCACAAGCGACGCCGTCAATTGGCGTGAGCTCAAGTGCAGATTGAGACGCACTTACAACACTGTGGGCTCACGACGCACCGCCGCCTTCACTGCTGCACTGCGAGACGTCTTTGCCAGCGGCGTGAGCACGTTACTCGCTCGCTGGAAGAAGCGCTCTTCGTCCCCGCCCTGGATCAGCGCCATGATCGCGAGCACGCGCGCGCCATGCAGCGCCTCGTCTTCCGACGGTTTGCGTAAACAGTTGAGCACACTGCTCACAAAGCTGATTCGAGAGAGAGAGTGAGTGTTCCGTCAGCCGTGTGCACAACACTAGCGCACGAGCTGCTGAACAGAACCCCAACACGCTGTGACGCGCACCTCTCGGAGATGCTGTCCGGCGGCAAGTACTGCGCCAAATGTCCGCTGAGCTTCTCGAGCGCAGCTACGCGCGTCGTGGTGCTGAGGAGAGCAAACGAATAACGAAACGAGTGCCATTTACGTGAGAGACACCCAGTCGGTCGTCCCACGCAAGACCCAAGCAAGTGTCCAAACACACACCGCTTCTCCGTGAGCTCTTCGATCGCCTCGTCCACTTCGGCGTCGTCGACGTCGCTCTTGGTGTTGTCGTAGTTCGCCTCCGCGTCGTCTGAGAGGTTCGTGCGACCAGTCTCGACAGACGCGACGGAGCCGGCGTCGTCAAAGTCCTCATCGTCGCCTTGCTGGCGCATGCGGCGGCCACCTACGCTTACCGCACCAAGCGTTTTCGTGAGGATGCGCGTGCAGCAGTTGCGGGCTCAGGAGAGCGAGCGAGCGCGCTCATGCACGCACCTGTCTTCTTTCTCGCCATCGCGTCGTTTGTCTTGGGTGGAAATGGTGAGTGCGCTATTGTCACAAAGTCAAAATCGTCACACCTCACTTCTTTGTGGCTGACTTGCCAGTAACCAACAGAGATAGTGGAGAAGTCTTTTGTTTAGTGAGTGTTCTATAAATCTATTCACCCCTTCAAATTGATTATATGAATATTACGATATCAAATACCCATCTAAATGCATACCCTTTTGAGTGATCAGGAAAGGATGAAGTTAATTCGTTTCATTGGCAGAAATAGGGTACAAGAATGAAGATCTATCGTGTCATTGGCAGAAAACGTGTAGACAATCTTTCAGGTATCGATCTTTTGATCGGTCATTCTGGAATCCGAGCCAACGCACAGGAACAAAAGCAACGAAAGTTTCAACATGAGTGCGAAGCCAGTGACTGCTGGCGACGTGAGCGCGACCGCCGACGGCGTGCGCACGATTGTGCACGTAGACGACGGCGCTGCCGCTGCTGCAATGGATGTGGACGCGTCTGGCACTGCGATCGACGAGAGGCTCTACAGCCGCCAGCTTTACGTCATGGGCCACGAAGCGCAGCTGCGCATGGGCGCCGCGAACGTGCTCGTGCTCGGGCTCGACGGCCTTGGCGTCGAAATCGCAAAGAACATTGTGCTCGCAGGCGTCAAGAGCGTCACACTACACGACGACACACCCGCATCCCTGCTCGACCTCTCGGCCCAGTTTTACCTCTCGGAACGGGACGTCGGCGTGTCCCGTGCGCAGGTCTCTGCGAAGAAGCTCGCGGAGCTCAACCCGTACGTGCACGTGCACACGCACACAGGCGACGTCACGGAGGACTTTCTCCAGCAGTTCCGTGTACGTTACGCTTACGTTGTCAGGTAGGGGATGGGTATACCAACCGGTTCGACTCACTATGTATGAGATGCTATTCTACAGGTCGTAGTGCTCGTGAACGCGACGCTGCGCGACGCGAAGCGCATCAACGCGCTCTGCCACGCGCACGGCATCGCGTTCGTCTCGACCGAGGCCCGTGGGGTGTTTGGGTCGGTCTTTTGCGACTTTGGCGACGCGTTTCTCATCGCCGACCGGGACGGCGAGCCGCCCGTGACGTGCATGGTCGCGTCGATCGCCAACACGACGCCGCCGCTCGTGACTGTGAGCGACGACGCGCGCCACCAGCTCGAGACAGGCGACGTCGTCACGTTCCGTGAAATCACCGGCTTCCCGTTCTTGAACGACTGCGAGCCGCGGCGCGTGACTGTCACGGGCCCGTTTACGTTCACGCTCGACCCGCTCGACGACGCGGACACAGCGCGGTTCGCCCGCGGTTCGCCGTCGGTCGGCGGGTACGTCACGCAGGTTAAGCAGCCGCTGACTGTCGCGTTCCAGCGCCTCGAGAGCGCGCTTGCGAGCCCTGGCGAGTTCCTCATGAGCGATTTCGCGAAACTCAACCGCTCCGAGCTGCTCCACGTCGCGTTCCAGGCGCTGGACGTGTACCGTGCGACCCATGACGGTCGGTTCCCGACCCCTGGGTCGCTGGCTGACGGCGACAAAGTGCACGCGATCGCAGTCGCGCTGAACAAAGAAGCGGCGAGCGCTGGCCGCTTTGCGATCGACGGCCTCGAGAGTGACGACGCAAAGAAAGTCGTGCGTGCGTTCGCGTCTGGCGCGTCCGGTGTCATCTCGCCCATGGCAGCGTTTCTAGGCGGCATTGTCGGCCAAGAAGCGCTGAAAGCGTGCAGCGGGAAGTTCACGCCGATCCAGCAGTTCTTTTACTTTGACGCGGTCGAGTGTCTTCCTAATGCAGTCTTTGCAGGCGACACGGACGAGTTCGCGCCCGTTGGGTCGCGCTACGACGGGCAGATTGTCGTGTTTGGCAAGACGCTGCAAGCGAAAGTGCAGAACCTGAGCTTGTTCCTCGTTGGCGCGGGCGCGATCGGCTGTGAGATGCTCAAGAACTGGGCGATGATGGGGGTCTCGACTGGCGCGAACAGCGTGATCCACATCACCGACATGGACACGATCGAGAAGTCGAACTTGAACCGGCAGTTCCTGTTCCGCTCGAAAGACGTGCAGCAGGCCAAGTCGACAGTCGCAGGGCGTGCGATCAAGGACATGAACCCGGACGTGAACGTCAAGTCGTACGTCGCGCGCGTCGGCAGCGAGTCGGAGACCGAGTTTAACGACGACTTTTTCGAGTCACTCTCGGGTGTCTGCACTGCGCTCGACAATGTCGAAGCGCGGCTGTACATGGATCAGCGCTGTCTCTTCTACGGGCTGCCCATGTTCGAGTCTGGTACGCTTGGCACGAAGGGCAACACGCAGATTGTCGTCCCGCACAAGACAGAGAACTACGGCGCGTCCCGTGACCCGCCCGAGAAGAGCATTCCGATCTGCACGCTCAAGAACTTCCCGAACGCGATCGAGCACACGCTGCAGTGGGCTCGCGACTGGTTCGAAGGCGAGTTCTTCCAAGCGCCGTCGGACGTGAACCAGTACTTGTCGGGTCCGGACTTTGTGAAGCAGCTGAACGACCAGCAGAACACGAAGCTCGAGACGCTCGAGCGCTTGAAACAGTCGCTCGTGGACCAACGCCCGTCGTCGTTTGAAGAATGCATCTCGTGGGCACGTTTCAAGTTTGAGGACTTGTTCAGCAACCAGATTAAGCAGCTGCTGCACAACTTCCCGCTCGACCAAGTGACGACAACAGGGACGCCGTTCTGGTCCGGTCCCAAGCGTCCGCCAACGCCGATCACGTTCGATGTGAGCGACCCAGTGCACGTGGACTTTGTCGTCGCAGTCGCCACCAGCCGTGCGAAGAACTACGGCCTCACGAGCCACCAAGACCGCGCGCGCATCGTCAAGACGCTGGCGTCGGTCCACGTACCGGACTTTGTGCCTCGCGAGGGTGTGAAGATCGCGGCGTCGGACGCTGAGATGAAAGAAGAGGCGAATGCACCGCGTCTCGACAACCCGGACGCGCAAGCAGAGCACCTCCTCGCGACGTTGCCGACCGCTGCGAGTCTGAGCAGCTTCCGCATGGAGCCGATCGAGTTTGACAAGGACGACGACGCGCACATGGAAGTGATTGTCGCGACGTCGAACCTGCGTGCGCGGTCGTACAAGATCCCTGAAGCCGACATGCACAAGTCGCGATTCATTGCTGGAAAGATCATCCCTGCGATCGCCACGACCACAGCGCTCGTGACGGGGCTCGTGTGCTTTGAGTTCCTCAAAGCGTTCCAAGACAAGCCGCTGGACCACTACAAGAACGGGTTTGTGAACCTCGCGCTGCCGTTGTTTGCGTTCTCCGAGCCGATTGAGCCCAAGATGACGACGACAATGTTGCGTGGCAACGAGTACAAGTGGACCGCGTGGGACCGTCTGGACATTACGACGCCGGGCGACATGACGCTCAAGGAGCTGCTGGCGTACTTTGAGAAGGAGTACGAAGCCGAGATCTCGATGCTCTCATACGGCGTCACGATCCTCTACGCCATGTACTCGCAAAAGTCGCGGTCGAAAGAGCGCATGGCGATGACGATCCCAGAGCTCGTGGAGACGGTGACGAAGAAGCCGCTCGACCTGACTCTCAAGTACCTCATCCTCGAAGTCTGCGCGATGGACGCGGACGGCGAAGACATTGAGCTCCCGTACGTGCGCTACCACACCCGTCAGTGAATCAGTCGGTCACACGCGTTTCGCCGGCTGCGAGTCTCGGTGGACGAGGGAGTCGACGGAAGATCGGAGTCTGCTCGAGGTACTTGATGAGACAGTACTGGTACTTGAGGAGCTTGCTTGAAAGAAAACTGCTTTTTCGGTAATTCTGCTTTTTTGTCAGAAGAATGGCCAAATTTTCTCATCTCAGTGGCACGATTGATCGATCACTCGTTCGGACCTCTACTTTCGGTGTCGCGATGCCGCTGCTGCTGCCGACCCCGCGCACGACACGACCGCGCGTCCCAAGCGACCACCGACGCCAAGACGAAGCGCGCGATGCCACGCACCACCGACGCCGTCGCAGCGTGCACTTTGCCGCCGCTCCAGAGTGGCTCCCGCAGCCAGAAACGTACTACCCAACACCTGTGACCGCGCGGCCAGTGACGCCCGCGACGTCGCTTCGCCGCCTCGGCGTCGACGAAGTGGAGCTGCTCTTCTCCGAGCCGCTGCCAGCGCAGCCCGTAAACGAGCGCGACTTTGCGGTGCGTGCGATCCGCGGCCGCGACGAGTTCCTTCTGTGCGGGAGTCTCGAGTACCGCAAGCTCCACCTCGGCCTCCCGCTCTGGCGCGCGTGCTGGGCCGAGCTGTACCACGGCGTGCTCATGCTGCGCCGAAGCCGCGACAAGAGCGTCGAGCAGAAGCGCAAGCTCGTGCCGATTGCCGACTGCGAGCTCGCACTCGTGGACGTGAACGAGCACATTGTCGAGCTCCAGTGCGAGTTCCAAGGCCACCACCAACGGCGCGTCCAGCTGCGCTTTGCAGCTGCGCACGAGATGTTCCTGTGGTGGTGGGGCATCCACATCGCGGCCAAGTCCCCTGTGGACGGCCGCGTACTGCACCGGTCCATGAGCCGCCCAGCACTCTCGCCTGTCTTCTTCCTCGCGACCGCAGAGAGCGCTATGGAGAGCGTCTTCTTTCCCAGTGCGATGCGACGGGAACGGCACAGCAGCGCCCGCCCAGACGCCGCTGGAACACCGCCGTCGACGCCTGGCTCTGGCTCTGGCTCTGGCGGCCGCCGCCTCGTCGCCAAGTCGCACAAGAGCGACGAGACGGGCACCGTCCGCAACACAACAACGACAGCGACGGTCCGGAACGTCCCAGACCGGAGCTACGGGGTCGTGCACTTGATCTTTGTGCGTCATGGCGAGGCGGAGAACATGCAGTTCTGCGTCAGTGACCGCGAGAAGAAGCTCACGGACCGCGGGCTCGAGCAAGCCGAGCAGACGGCTGTGTTCCTGAACGAACAGCTCGCCCACGATCGGGCCGCGACAGACCGGAGCGTCACGCTTATCTACGGCGGCTTGCGACGCACTGTCGAGACCGCGTCGCGGTTCGTGACTGCCATGCACTGGCTCAAGTACAAGTACACGTGTAGTTTGCTGGACGAAGGCGCGCCACAGGCCGTAAGCCGAGAACACCGACAGCAGTACCGGGAAGCCGCTCACAAGACTGCGTTTGAAGCGATCTGCCGGTGGCCTGACGACGGCAGTGGGAAGAAGCACCGACGGGGAAGCTCGAGCCGCCCCGAGCGGCCCGTGCGGGACTCGTACCGGATCGTCGTGTGCCACGCGAGCTTCATTCAGTACTGTGTCGCCCAGTGCTACGGCGTCGCGAAGGACGTGATCGCGCTCGGTGCGCCGATCGCGCACTGCAGCATCACGCAGATCGACGTCTTGAAGGGCGACTTTATGGAGTCGGAGTGTACGAACCGTGTCGCGCACTTGCCGCTTGAGCTGCGCACGAGCGACTGAGCTAGTCGAATGGGGACAGGGGCGACAATCGTATTTAAGCGCGCGAGAGCGGTGAGCGAGTGAGTGGGCATGGCACGACTGAGTATCTTGTGAATGAATGGATCAAGCATGGCTGTGGCTGCAACGCTAGGGACCAGAGTGCCTCTGCTCCTGCCGACACAGCTGTTGGTGGTGGACGGTGGGTACTTGAAGTGAAATGTATGAGTGTCTGTGAGTGTGTGTAAGAGCGTCTTCGGTTCTCAGTGTGGGCAAATGGACTTGGACGTGTCTGGCGGGCACTTGCTCCCGCTAAACGTGCCGGGGGACGTCATGGGCAGCGGCCCAGCCGACCCGAACGTGACAATGTAGTTCCCGTTCGCTGAGACGACGCCACAGGACTCGGGCGTGAATCTGTCGACAGACGACCTGCCCGTCTTGGCGATCGCGTCGTCGACACTCAGCGGGTACCGTCCGACCGTGAGGATGTAGTCACCAGGCGGGAGTGCGAGCGAGAAGAACGGATCGCGGAAGTTGATCGAGTGGCGGCCAGTGCGCTTTGCAAAGCTCTCGTCGTCGTCACCGGCGTTGATCATGTCGGCGGCCTGGAGTCCGCCAGCGTTGGCGCGGAAAAGGTACACGACCGGGTCAATGTACGCGCTCACGCAGTGGCCGTTGAGGTCGACGTACTTGACGCCGTCGGCGGTGCCGTACGACGACACTTCGATCGCGACGCGGCCAAACGCGTTCACTCTAAACGGGATGTGATCCACGGTGACGATCGACGACTTGCGCACGATCGTGCCGTCGACGACCGCCGCCTGTGTGAGCGCGGCCTCTTTGTGGTACGAACACGCAGCGTAGATTTGCACCGCGTTGGGTACGCCACACTGTGAGCCAATGTAGCTTCCCGGCGAGTTGACTTGGACAGCTGCTGTTGCCGACACAGTGAGTCGGTAGCTCCCGTAGTTGGACACCTTGGCGTTGCAGACCCGCGGCAAGCGAGCCGCACCGTTGGTTTTCGAGACCGCATCCGCTTTCGACATTGCCGACGTGCCGACAGCGAGACGGTACGACCCCTTCGCGAGTCGCAGGAACATGTACGAGTCCAACGCGCTGACCGACCCGTCCTTGGCGCCGTAGCCGTCGGGGGCGTCCGTGTTGATTGCAACCACGTCGCTTTGCTGCATCGCGTTGCCAGTGAGCCGGAACAAGATGATCTTCGAGTCGATGTAGCCAGCGTTGCAGTCGCCGTTCACGTCAGCGTACGAGTTCGCGCCGTTCGCGTTCGAGACTTCTTCCATCGAGAGCATGTCGAGCTCAACGTCAGCGTCTGCGCTCACAGTAAAGTCAATGTAGTCGACTGTCGTCGTGGATCCGGTCGCGAAGATCGTGCCGTCGACGTTCGCCTGCGCTGCGAGCGCCGGTGCTGGCGTTTGCGTGGTCGGCTTGGGCGTCGGTGCTGGCGTGATCGACGGAGGCTGCGTCGTTGCCGGTGCTGCAGTCGGTGGCGAGTACACGGCGTTTCGTGGGAGCACGCCTTTCGCGCGGAGATCGTTGATGATCTTGTAGCCGTTGACCGCAGTGTTTGGACACCCGCCACAGTGGTGGAGAGCTACGACCGTGTTGTCGGTCGCCGAGATGATGGGGGACCCCGATGACCCGGCACGTGTGTCGAGGTCGTACGCGACTTGATCGACAGCGCACCCGCCGGTCGTGAGCGACGTGACCGACCCCGGTGCTCCGTCATCGCTCTTCGCGGCGATTCGCATGCCCCACCCGCTCGGATGCTGTGGGATGTAGATGTCTTCGTTCAGCACCGCGCCGCTCTCTCGCATCGTCAAGTACGTTGGCCAGCTGCCTTGCAGCCGCACGAGTGTGTAGTCCAGGTCTGGGTTCGTCGTGACGAACTCGACGCTCTTCGATCGATCAAAGACTGTTCCGCCGCACCCGCGCGGGTTCTTGCAGTTCACTTGGCAGTTCGCTCCGTACGCATTGAACTCGAACTCCGTGTCGCTCGCTTGCTGCGCTGTCTCAATGCAGTGATGGTTCGTCACGACGTGTCCGTCGCTACCGAGGAGCCAGCCGGTGCAAAAGTAGCTCCCGTCGCTCTTCTTGATAACGAGACGGAGCACGGAAGCCATCGCGACTTTCTTGTCGCTCTCGCCGCCAAAGCACGCCGCTTCTTGCGAGTTGTCAGCGATGCAGACCTCTTCCAGGTTCGACTTGGCGTTGTTCGCCGGCATGATCGTGTTGAAGTTCTTGTCGATCTTGAAGCCCTTGCAGATCGACGCGTTGAACGCATCGGCTGGCTCTTTTGTCACGAGCTCAATGTTGACAATGTTCGCAGGCAGGGTCGCTGCGAAGAAGCTGCCGCTGAACTTGTCGCCTCGGTACGTGAATGCGCTCACGGGGTTGTCTGCACTCGACGAGTTGCCCATGCTCGCGGCGTAGATGATCACCGCGTCGTTCGGGGGCAGGTTGAAGTGCGAAAAGTGGAGCGTCGTGAAGTCGCCTGTCGAGCTGACCGTGTACGGCGTCGTGGACATGGGCTCTGGGTATGCGTCCTCGTTGTTGCCGCATCCTGCGCCGATCCAGTCGATCGTGTCGATCCCAGGGGTCGTCGTTTCGACGCTAGCTGCTGATACTGCGGTCCAGCACGCCGTCGCGACGCTGGCTGCCACTGTCAAGTACCGAATCACCTGCATCCTGGCAACGCTGGCAAGGGTGATGTTGCTGTTGTCACGCAGGTAGGCGGAGCTGTGAAGGCCAAGGTGAGTTCAAGAGTGACTACTGGACCCTTTCGTCGTGCAGGGAATGCGTTTCGGCGACACGTGTGTGGCATCCCACAGTGCTTTCTCTGGTGTTGCAGTGCACGGAGGCGAAGAAGAGAGTGCGAGACGATGCAGCGCTTGGAGAGAGCAACGTGAGCTCGACCCACTTCCTCTGTCCTTCTCCTCTCAGTCTCGCACTTGTCGGCCGGCCAAACACGCGCGCGTACGCTCGAAATACGAGCTTCGCGAGCGTTTCATGAGATGCATCCCACCTATTGGCCACGAGGACCCAAAGTCGCATGACAACAAGTTTCTCGACTCGGTGAGTCGAGCGAGTGCCTGCAGCCCAAGCAGAATCCCAGAGCGAAAGGATCGCGACATCGAAATCGATATTGAGCTGCTACTCTCTTGCGGGTGAGTCACAGCGGAAGCTTCCGCAGACAGCGCTCACTCACAGCGTCGCGTTGGAGCGAGTACTACAAACGTACAGCAGTACAACTACAGTACATGTGTAGTATCAAAGACATCGTCAGCAGCTTCGGCGAAGCTGGCGGAGCAGTGCGACAGCTGGTCATTCGAGGTCCATGAATCCATTTGATAAAGTCCCCACTAACTCTTCTTCAGGAGCTCGCCAACCTGATGAGCTGCTGGAGTTGACCACAAGATCGCTCATATCAACGCCGTCCAGAATATCCTTCTCCAGTATAATAATTTGCATCATTCAAAGCAACACGACACCACGCGTGATCCGCCATCTTCTTGGCTCCACCCTCCACCAACAGCTCTCACACCACATAAACAAATTTCGTCCCAACGGGTGGTGTTAAAAAACACCGAGAAAGAGATGCCCAGCGTCCCTGGACAGGAGGAACGCAGGCACATTGACGCGTCCCCAAAGACCACAAGTCGTGGAGCGGGGACGACGCCATAGGATGGGGGAATGGAAGAGTGCCGACCACATCGCGGATTGCGTCAACAACGTTGCTTGGTGGAGAACGCAGCCACGGACCGACATAAATCGACACTGCCCGTTGAAGCCGTTTACTTCTTCTTGGACGCAGCCTTCGCGGTCTTCTTCACCACGACCTTCTTCGTGGGCTTGGCGGCCGCCTTCTTGGACGCACTCGCCTTCGGCGACGCCTTCTTCGCGGAACGGGGCTCGCCCTTCTTCCCACTGGCAACGTGACGCGGCGACGCCTTCCACGTTGGCGCCTTCTTGGCCGCCACCTTCTTCGTGACGGCCGCCGCGGCCTTGGGCTTCGCCGCTGCGACCTTCTTCGCGCTGCTCACCGGCGCGCTCTTCTTCACAACGACCTTCTTCGTCACGGTCTTGGGGGCCTTCGCAGACACCTTGAGCGACTTGGCCTTCTTCGCTGCTGGCTTCTTCTGCGACGGCGCGAGCTTGTAACAGCCCTTGAGCTGCACGAGCTTCTCGGCGTCCACCGCGGTCCGAAGCGCCTTGTTCAGAAAGTGCGTCGCAAAGTTCGCTTTCTTCGCCGACACGTACTTACTAATCGCATGGCGCGACGACCCGTTCCGCTCCTTGAGCGTCGAAATCGCCTCAGCAATCAGGTCAAAGTACGACGGACCAGCGTCGCCACTGGATGCAGCTGCCGACGCTTTCGCAGGCTTCTTCGCAACCGCCGCTTTCTTCTTGGGCTTCACAGCCGCTGGCTTCTCGGCCGCTGGCTTCTTCGCAGCGGCGCTCTTCGCCTGGCGCTTGGCTGGCGAGCGCTTCGTGGCCGCAGGGGACCCAGCTGGCGACGCTTTCGCAGCCGCCGCGTCAGCCGCCGGCTTCTCGTCCGCCTTTGCGGGGGTCGTGTCCACCTTCGTGGGCGTCGCC
>JAASGD010000392.1:0-23888 GCA_023334115.1 Globisporangium megalacanthum
ACATACGAAAAGCGAGTCGATTGAGCCTTTGCGTTCGCCGACAGCGCCGCCTCAGGCTCATTCAAGCTTCTTGCCGAGTCGATCTCAACACAACAGCCCCACAAAAACACACTATGACGGCGCAGCTCATTGGCGCGAGCAGCGGGGCTTGCCTCGTGCGTTGCTGGTTCGAATCCAGCCGCCGTCCTCACGTCTGATGTATTCTGCATGTGTGTGCGAGCGTGTGTGTGAGCGTGTGGTTGTGTTCTCTAACTACCAAGCGCCAAGTTCGTTACCCCGCCACTAGATGCGCACCAACGAGAAGAAGCCTGTGCACCCAGCTTTCGTCAGTGCCGCGCGAGTGACTAAGCGGGCGGGGCGAGCGAGGAGCGAGAACACGAGCGATCTTGCACGATGGAGCGCTGGGGAGAGGTGCGAATGTGTAACCGTGCGATTGCGTGAGCGTCTTGGTGCGAAACGGTGTTTGCGAGAAGTGTGTGAATGTGCGAGTCTGTGTGCATGTGTATAATGCATGCTGTTGTTGATCAATGAACTCGAGCGCGCCTTCATACTGCACACGCTGTGCGGCGGCGCTCCCAAGGATGGACGTGCTCCTTCTGCAGGAAGCCAAGGCCTGATGCCCGCCCGACGCAGTGCCACATCAGGCACAGCAGAGCTACGTCTTGGTAATCGTTAGCACAGCTTGCATTTGCATAAAGGGACTCAATCAATAAGCAGAGATTCTCTTTTCTGCATGCAGTTGCCTTATTGACATGGCCTCCCTCTGTTCTCTTCTGGCAATGCCGTTCGAGCGCCTTGCCCTTTCGCATGAGCTCACTTTCGGTGCAAGCACGCAGCAGCGGATGCGCATCCAATAGCCACAGCTTAACATTCCGATAGTACGACACCACAGAATTTTAGAGAGAGGCTTGCCATCGTTCCCTACGTTGTACGCAAGATGCAAACCAAACCTTCGATCACAGTCACTAGGCGCGTGCCTGACGATCGCTCCGGATGCTCGCGTGGACATAGTCCTCCCTTAAATCCAGCTCTTGCAAGAAGCGCGAGAAAGCGCTCACAGCCGTGGCGCGCGCCTTCTGCGTGTTTGCACGCGCAAGTGACTCCAGACTCATGGTTGAGTTGTGAGAAAATATGAGAGGGCCACCTCAAAGCAGGCAAGCGCAAGCCAGTCATTCAGAAGATCTATGTGGACAACGCTGTGTTGGTCAGTTGTCCTTGTTGTCGGAACGGTAAATATATTTGTTCAGTTCCGTAATGACTTGACTTCAGTATTCACATATACATATTTTGGATTCCATTCCGACAAAATTCGTGTCGGAATCGTCCGAACTCAAACATGCTGTGTGATTGGCTAAAATAACGATATCTCGTCAACGGTTGGGAGAAAGGGGCGCTGCATTCATTCAATTGTCCAAATGGTTAGCATATTCTACCATATACTCAAAGGACGCAGCATTGCGTGATAAGTACGTATCGTGCGCATGCTCGCTGCATACCAAGCCCGTGGCGGATTCGTATGCTTCAATGACCTCTGTGTCCATTTTACGAGCGATGTGTGTTCGCCAAGCTCGGCATTGGTGTCGATTTTCACTTCCTGGACGCCGTGACCTTTCGTTAAATGTGCAAAGCATTTGCAGACATGTTCACGAGCTGCTCGCTAACGATGGCACAGCAGTTCGCCCAGTTCGGGTTAACGGGGCGCACTCAGCGCGCGTCTGGCATTCGGCTTAATACTGTTGCCACGCTGAACCTCGCTGTCATAAAAGCGCTTGTGTACCGAGGTACTCAATCGATTCCAGTCGTCACCACCACTACCTTGTCTTCCACTCTCAACCTCCGCTACTTGTGTGACTGCTTGTGTGTTGGCATGTACTAGTGTATCCCGTGGAAGGCAGCGGTCGCTGTGGCTATTTCTGCAGGCGCTACTCGTGCTGGCGATGGGAACCCCAGCTATCGCCCCAGAAAGCCGTCGTCTTGTTTTTCTTCGGCAACCGCGTGAATGCATACCTGCGCGTCAAAGACGCGGTTTTAGATCGGAGACGACGAAGGCCTGCGACGTGGTGATCAGATATAACTTTACTGGCTATTGTCGAAATCAACCGAGGTATTCAAACCCGACACCTCCACCGCATGCTTGCCGTGCACGCTGCATGCGGGAAAACGAAAAACTCGAGCTTCTGATCCTTCTCGAAGTGAGGCTCAATGACGATCGCTATAAATCGACTTCATACAAACCCGAGTTGTTTTCATCATGCCACATTTGGCGGATACATGCTATACTAGCCCATATTTGGTGTTGAAACCGCAAATTTAGCGTGATGGTTTGGACAATTTACAAATAGCGTGACTGGTGTGGACGATAAATTTCCACACCAAATGTTAATGCCCGCCAAAGCTGTTTAGCATAAAGTTAGCGAAATTGGTGGATGCTCGAACGTTAGAGCATGTCCACTGCTTCTCGCTAAACGCCAAAATAAACTTCGCGAAATGCACATAAAAAGCGCCACTCTTGCGATTTTAAACCGCTCTGTGGCCCCACCCGCTACTGTAATTGGAATGTGTACTCCATTGGTCGCTGCCACCATGCCTTCAAAGAAAGGTGATTCACCACAAACTCTGGTCCACTCTTGCTCGGCAGACAAATCGTTGCAGCCAGATTCTTAGCGATGGTGTGCATGCCAAGTATGCAATAGCGATGTACAGCCGAAAATGCCACACACAACTTGGTCTCTTAGTCGAGGACAGCGTCTCGTGCAGACTGCAGTGCTCGTGCCGGTGCTCGAGCGGACGCAGTGCTTACACAGA
Source organism: Globisporangium megalacanthum (assembly GCA_023334115.1). Taxonomy (NCBI): domain Eukaryota; phylum Oomycota; class Peronosporomycetes; order Pythiales; family Pythiaceae; genus Globisporangium; species Globisporangium megalacanthum. The sequence continues at coordinate 2,806 of JAASGD010000392.1, forward strand.
ACAAGTTGAAGAAGAGGCAAAGAGTCAAATGAGAAGTTTGAAGTGGTGTGTGCATGATCTCGACCACGCACATCTTAGCAACTTCTAAACGCGGTTGTCTTCCACAGCTTCGTCTTCAATATAGCGGTCGCGCACGCACACGAGGAGTCGCTCCTCGGCTTCGAAATAAGCGACGACCGCCTTGTTGACGTTCGACTCTGGCTCCCAAGTGTTTTTCCACTTGAGCAAGTAGTATACTTTACCATCGCCGGTCTTCTGTTTGAGGACTTTGTGTACAAGGGGAAGGTCGGCGCCCTGTCCAACCAGTCAGCAGTGGTGGCAATGATCTTCTTTTCCAATGAGCTTATGTTTGGGTCTGGAGGCCGCACACTCGAACCAAGGCGTCGAATGTCAACCTGTCTACAAGGAAGTGGTCACGGAAGAGGTGGTTATTTTCGCTCTCAGATGGCGTCGAAGAAGGTCGACGCCTGAACGGAAGACGGCAGCAGCCGCCTGACGCGATTCTTGTTCGCCGACTGCTGTGTGTATGCGTTGCAGCATGAGAGATCATGGGACAGCTCGCCCGACCCACAACAGGTTGTCGTCGCATTCGTCGCTGCAGCCCCCGCACATTTTGTCAACCCACTGGATTGTGAGTTTCTTGAACACAGAAAACATGTGTTCTGTCCTCACAAACAACTTGTCGGCAGGAACAAGCTCATTCCACCCACAGCTGGTTTGCAAATATTTGTCAGACACAACTTTATGTTTTGGGAACAGTGGATGGCGCTACAAAAAAGAATTTGCTACTAAGTAAGCGAACTTGTAGTACTAGTAGGTGATTTTGCCTTTGTTTATGCGTTCTCCGAAACTTTCCAGGGTTACTATGATATCCCACATGGTCAATCTCTTCTGAGATTTTTCAGATATCTGACCGTTTGGGAAACCTTCATGTGACCATTTATCAATATGTAGAGAATTTCCTTCGACATATCTGAAGCTGAAAATATACATTTGGAACTTTTTCAGAGTAAATCTGAGGTCTGACATGACATACCTCTTCTGATTTTTTCCCACCGTTCAGTCCCCAACGTGCGACCTTTGCCTTGAATCCTAGATGGTTTTCTGAATATATCTGAAACTAAAATGATTTCTGTTACCCGAAGTGGTCTACGTCTATCTTCGGAAGGCGTCTTCGGAAAGGATGACGTGCCTCTAGCCGTGGGAAGCTCTGGGATAGGGTTGCTTGGTTTTGTTCGCTTTCTTTGCGTGGTGCGATGTGGTATGTTGTGCTATGAATCGACGACCATTACATGAACAATATTCGGTGGTGGTAGTTGTTACCACCCACTGATATAAGGGCATAATTGTGGTAAAGGAAAACATCGAATATACTGTAAGACCCGATATTGCGGGGACCTCGGTTCCAGCCTCCTTTTCAAAATAAAACTGGTCTGTCTACGTGAGAGGTTCAATATATCAAATACTGAGGCCTTGTTAAACATCAATACGAACAGTATGTGTTTGTAGGAGCTTTTTTCGTGATTTACTTGAAATCAATCATGATGCCAGGTGGTCCCTCGAATTTCGGGTTACAATAACCAGTCTGCCGAGGGAAACATTTTTTGCAAGGGCGAAAATCTCTTTTGTTCAAGTAACACTGTGACCAAAATGCACCATTTGCAACCGTTTATTTGGGGAAAATATTTTTTTTACTGTATTCCAAAATCATTTAAACCAATTTATTCAGAGGGCGGATGTGTATTTTCCTTTACTTCTACGAGCGACACGAACAATGCCGCGATATGCCCACTAAAGCTCTGGATTTTTGAACTTGAGATGTGAATTAGATTTTTGTTAATTATTCCTGTGGAGACCTTGATGATAAACGTCATCAAAACGGTAGTTGCTATACTTGTACTGACCGGTGAAGCCACCAGAGTTGTTTTGTTGTAATTACGCAAAGGAGATTCCATTTTTCAATCATTTTAGTAGCAGCAATCAATACACAGCATCTTCCAACACAAGGTTGGAAAATGGTAGGAGGGTAGTCGGAAATCATAAATATAAACCCACCATTTCGGGATGTTTGCCCAGGACAGTATACTTCAAGTATGCGGGAATAATTTGTCTACTCTCACTGAGCAAATAACAGAGTCGTTCTATGCCCTGTGAAGCCCTGGAATTTGGGCGTTAATGTGTGGATTAGCATGATTTTGATGTTGACGTTGAGCGGCTTCTAATTGGAAGGCCAGCCACACTATTGTTCCAACCTCGTTTTTAAAAACAATTCCAGTTATTCTAAAATATATTTTTTAAATCCAGTTATTCCGAGATCTGACTTGGTCAAACTTTTCTGAAATTCTTTTCTGAAGTTTGACTGTTTGGGTAACCTTCATGCAACCTTTTTTAGATATTTCGAGAGATTTTCTTAAATAAAAATTGGTACTTGTCCAAATTTTGATACTGATACATGGCGAGGGAATGTCTGGAGGACTTCTCAATTACAAATTTTAAGATCGCAATTTGGTATCAACTCAGTTCATAATTTATTTTGAAGAAGAACCAAGGTTACCAACTACAGACAACTCACAGTTCAATCACTCACAATTCTGGCACAAATCGGGTTGTGGAACATCGTTTTCACGGACCAAAGTTTTCGTACTGAAACCAAATTAATTACTTTTCAGTTGTCGCCCAAAAGAACACAAGAACGCAGTAAAGGTGGCCCGATTTACAATTTCCATACATTATTGAATTTTGTTCAAGCACATTGCCAATTCATGAGGTTTCAAATCCATTTAAAAGCTTCCAAAACCAATTCTAAACCGTTAGAAAAATATCAAAGAGCTAGTAAAAAACATAATAATAATAGCCAGTTTATAACAAAGAATATGTTGTTAACTGTTCTTGACGTGTAGTTCACGTTGAGTCACACTGGTAAATTTCGCGTCCCTTTAACTGTGCGTTGTCTGTACTGGAACTAGTGATATGCTAATTTGGGTCAATTTGTGTTGAAAATAACGAAAAAGATGTGTTTACTCCGCACTGAGTGCATGCACTGATGCCCTTGTTTTCGTCGCTAGAATCAACTGTCTCGCACGATTTTGCCTTGTCCATTATGAAAATTCAGAATCGCCAAATCGCCAAATATCTGAAAAACTAGCACGCTCTCAAAATGATGGCACATGCGTTTTGCACTTTGAAGTGCCACCGCACTTGGAGTTTGTATAGTGTTCCTGAGTGTGACACACAAAACTCAAAAGAGTCGGGTGAAGTCGACCGATCGACATCGATCGATCGATCGAGCGGGCTCAGGTCAGTTAGTCTGTCCCCAGTCGGGAACTCGTCGTCCGCCCCTCAAGCGCTCCTCGTTCTTCTCCTTCTTCCTCTCTTCTTCGTCTGCTTCTTCTTCCACCCCTCCCCCTCCTCTACGAAGCCCTCCCCCCTCCCTCCCTGTCCGCACGATGGCGACCAACCGCCCGCGCGTGGGCGTCGCACCATCGAGCGCACTGCCGTCGTACGACCGGTTCCAGCCAAAACGCGGGGCGCCAGTGGACATGAGCCACTTGAGCATCGCGCAGCGCCTCGTGCTCGAGAACAAGCAGCGCGTGGCAATCAACCAGCGCCGCCGCAGCACCGTGGAAGTGCAAAAGGCGCTCGCAAGCGCGCCGGTCGAGATTGGCTCTCAGATCTGGATCCCTGACCCGGAGCGCGTGTGGCGCATTGTCGAAGTCGTCCAGTTCGACGAGCACGGCAAAGACGGCGGCATGGTGCTCACTGTGAGCGGGAGCAAGTTTGGCCAAGAGACGCTCGACTTGCGCGACATTGGCGACATCTACAAGGTGAACCCTCGAGTCGTGGACGACATGACGGGGCTCTACTACATCCACGAAGCCGGGATCCTCGAAAACTTGTACGCGCGGTCGAAAGCCGAGAACCTCCGGCCGTACACGCTCATGGCGAACGTGCTCATCGCGGTGAACCCGCTCGTGCGCGTCGTGGAGCCCAAGGTACAAGACTACATCAAGACGCAGATGGGCGAGCGGCCGCCGCACCCGTACGCGATCGCCGAGGTCGCGTTCCAGCAAATGGCGCTTCGGACGCCGGCGCACTGCCAGTCGATCGTGATTTCCGGCGAATCCGGCGCTGGGAAGACCGAGACGTCGAAGATTGTGCTGCGGTACCTCACATCACGCGAGCACTTGGCGGTCAAGACGACGACGACGAAGAACGCGACGATTGTTGCACCCACGAGCGACCAGCAGCAGCAGCTCGCACTGGAGCTCGACAAGCGGCTCTGGGACACGAACCCGATCCTCGAAGCGTTCGGGAACGCCAAGACGCTGCGGAACCACAACTCGTCGCGGTTTGGCAAGTTCATGAAGCTCCAGTTCCGGCCCGAGACGAACACGCTCTCAGGCGCGTTCATTGAGACGTACTTGCTCGAGAAGTTCCGCGTTGTGGCGCAGATCCCAGGCGAGCGGAACTTCCACATCTTTTACTTCCTCCTCTCGGGCGCGAACGACGCACTCGCAGCGGACCTCCGGCTCGAGCCGGCCCAGCGGTTCAACTACCTGAACCAGAGCGGCTGCTTCACGGACCCGAACGTCGACGACGAGCTGCTCTTTGACGAAGTCGTGAGTGCGCTCAGCACGGTCGGCATCGCTCCTGGGCTCCAGAAAGAGCTCTGGAAGATCCTCGCAGGGCTCCTTCACTTAGGCAACATTCGCTTGACCGACCGGGAGACCGCAGAAGGCGACGTGGGCGAAGTCGCAGCTGACGGCGCACAGTACCTCGCGTCCTGTGCGGCGCTCTTGGGCGTCGACAGTACCGCGCTCCAGCGCGTGATCACAGAGCGTGAGATCTCGACTCGGGACGAAACGTTCACGATCCGCCGGTCGGCGAAAGAAGGCGGGTACGTCCGGGACGCGATCGCCAAGTCGGTCTACAACCTCCTGTTCAAGTGGATTGTCGCTAAGATCAACACGTCGCTCGGCCACGGCGGGGCCGAGCTCCCGTTCATCGGCGTGCTCGACATCTTTGGCTTCGAGTCGTTCGAAGAGAACGACTTTGAGCAGCTCTTGATCAACTACGCGAACGAAGCGCTCCAAGCGACGTTCAACCAGCAAGTCTTCATCGCGGAGCAAGAGCTCTTTACACAAGAAGGGATCGACGTGGGCAAGATTGTGTGGCCGGACAACCGCGAGTGCATTGACCTCATCTCGCTCAAGCCGAACGGGATCCTCCCACTGCTGGACCAAGAGGCCAAGACGCCGAAGCCGACGGACGAGAAGTGGAACGCGGCGCTGCACAAGATGCACGGGACGCACCCGCACTTCCTCGCGCCGCACGAGAAGGACAAGAAGTTTGTCTTTATCGTCAAGCACTTTGCCACGCGCGTGCCGTACACGATTGGGAACTTCATTGACAAGAACAACGACACGATCCCGAAAGACCTCGAAGACCTCATTGTCTCGAGTAGCGCGCAGCTCGTGCGCGACCTCTTTGCGAGCAAACCCGACGGCGAGTCGCTCATGGGCCCCACGTCGAGCAACAGTAAGCTCAACAAGCAGAGCGTGTCGGCCAAGTTCTGCGACCAGATGAAGGACCTCGTCGACACGCTCAACGCGACCCGGTGCAACTTTATCCGGTGCATCAAGCCGAACCCGACCATGACGGCCGGGATCTTTGACCACGGATACGTCGTCGACCAGCTCCGGTGCACGGGTATGCTCGCGACGTGCGAGCTCCTCAAGGTTGGACTCCCCACGCGTGTGTCGTACGACGAGATCTGCCGCATCTACAAGCCGGTGCTGCCGCCGTCGGTCATCCCGATGTTCAACCAGTACAACGACCGGACGTTCACGGAAGCCGTACTCTGGTCGTTCCGTGTCGACCCCGACGCGTACCGACTCGGACGGACGAAAGTGTTCTTCAAGACGGGCAAAATCGCACTGCTGGACGCGCTCCTCAAGGTCGACATGAAGAAGATGGGGCCGTGGATCGTCGCGCGGCTGCGCAAGTGGATGGCGCGCCGTCGCTGGCGCTACGCGATGGCGAAAGTGCTCGCCCAGCGTGCGTTCCTGTGGCTGTACGAAGAGACGAAGCGCCGCAAAGCCGCGATCCTCAAGATGCAGGCGGTCATGCGCATGTTTGCAGTCCGCAAGCACTTTATCCGCTTCCGGAACGCGCACCGGAACAAGATGCGCCGCAAAGCACTCGCACGCAAGCGCTTGAAAGCCGCGGTGCGGGCGGTCGTGGCTGCGAACGCGTTCAAAGCGCTGCTGCAGCAAGTGCGGCTGCGTCGGGCCGCGATGGTCGCGACGCAGAGCAGCGCAGCGATCCAGATCCAAGCGATCGTACGTGGGAAGCTCGGGCGGAAGAAAGCAGCGAAGCGCCGGCAGCAGCTCCAGGAAGGCGTGCTGCGCAAGCGCTTGCTCGAGGAAGCTGCAGCGGAAGAGGAAGCGCGCAAGAAGTCGGCCGCGAAGCGCTGGAAGAGTGCGTACTTTGCGCTTGCCGCTCAGCGCCACTTTGTCCAGCGCTTGCACCACATCCGCAAGACGCGCGCGGCGGTCGAGGACGCGAAGCGCCGAGCGGAAGAGCAGCGGCTGCGCGAGCTCCAGCTCGCAGAAGAGGAGCGCGAGCGGCTGCTCCAGGCCCAGCGCGAAGAAGAGGAGCGCCAGCGCGCGTTGGCGGCCAAGCGCATCGCTGCCGCGGTCGCGATCCAGCGTGCGTTCCGTCACTCGGTCACGCGTGAGGAAGCGAAGCGCCTGGCGGTGCTGAACCGCGCGCAGGCGGCGTCGCTCGCAGCTGCGGTGGCAGCGGAGGAAGCGGCCCGTGCAGCTGAAGCGGCGTCGTTCGCGCATCAACAGGAGGCCGACGCGTTCCGTCGCCTCGACGCACTGGACGACGAGTCGAAGAAGAAGCCGGCGGCGTACGGCACGCTCGGCACGGCTGGTGCGCTTGGCGCAGGCGGGGCCGTCGGTGCGTACGCTGCGACGCACGGCACGCTCGGGTCCGTGCAGCCGACACCGGCCGTGAGTGGCCAAGCGGGCGAGTTTGGCGCGGTCGGGGCGCCCGGTGTCGCTGGTGCGATGATTGGCCAGGAGTCGCTCCAGAACGCCGACATGAGCTGGACCGCGCACGACAACGTGAAGCTCGAGGGCGAGGCGGTGGCCGGCGCAGCGCTGCGTGAAGAGCAGCTGGCGCAGGCCGGCCGCGACTTGTTTGGCGAAGGCGGCGAAGTGCCGCAGGGTCCGCTCATGTCGGCGGACGACGACAACCTCGTGAACCCGGTGCAGAAGATCCAGGAGTTCCCCACGGGTCCGCCGATCCCGTACAAGGGCGGCATCCTCACGTGCACGATGCTCGGGCACCGGAAGCAGCAGGACGAGAACTGGGGTGACGAGTACACGGAGTACGTCCTCCGCATCACGTGGGGCCGCGACATTCTCGAGCAGTCGAAGACTGCGTGGCTCGTTGGCGGGCGTTACAACGACTTTAACGCGCTGCACCAAGAGCTCAAGGCCGCTGCGTCGGGTCGTCGTGGGAAGCGCGCGCCGTGGTTCCCGCGATTCCCGAAGCGCCACCCGTTCTCGTCCATGATGGGCAAGAACAAGCAAGAGAAGTTCCTCATCAAGCGCGAGAAGGAGATGAACCGGTACATGACGCAGGTGCTGACGCAGATGCCCGACGCGCTCTTGAACGTCCACATGGACCGGTTCCTGAACCTCACGCTGCGGACGCGGGACATTAGCGAGCGTGAAGCGTACGCGGAAGCCCGTCGACGCTGGGAGGAGGAAGAGCGTGAGGCGCTCGCGAACGCAGCGGAAGCCGAGCCGCTGAACGACGCGGACTTGCAAGAGGTCGAGCAGCTCGTGCACCAGCTGCTGCAGAAGATCATTTACGCCGCCGGTGACGTGCGTCAGGACACGGAGCTCCAGGAGATGATCCACGCAGTCAAGGTGCTCGCGCCCCGTGTCGCGGCGTCGGCGCAGATTGGCGGCAACGTCAACGTCGAGCTCATCCCGCTCGCGATGCAGCTGCAGGACGACATCCAGGACGCGTTCAACCAGTACCACGACACGCTGCTCGCACTGCGTCTCGGCCAGGACCTGAACTAGGATGGACGACAAGGTCGACATGGACAAAGTCGATATGGACAATCTCTGCATATGAAGAAGACATGGTGGGGAACGAACCTCTGCGGTGTGCGGGGCGAGCGACCACTCGACCCGCACTCGCCTGCCAGTCCCAGGCGTTGGGTGGGGCCCCAGCCAGTCAGTGGTGTGTCGAAGAGTGGATAGATTGAATATGCATGCTTCACACCCAACACGGTCCACTCCCTCTCCCTCTCGCTCACTCACTTGTCGACAGCTTCAACAGGTTCCGTTGTTGTCACTACCGCCTCTTTGCCTTTGTAGCCCTTGGCGACGAGAAACATCTCAGTGGACTCGGCCCGTGACGAGAGCGGCTTCATGCCCTTGACGACCTCGAACCGCGCTTTCAGTGCGTCTCGGAACTCCTCGGAGCCGTCACCACGCAGGATCTTAGTCGCAAAGTGGCCGCCAGGCTTGAGGTACAGCTCCGCCATCGTGAGCGCATTGTGGCACAGTCGCAGCTGCGCGTGCGAGTCCGTGAGGAAGTTGCCCGAGAACGCTGGCGCCATGTCGCTCAGCACGACACTCGCCCGACGGCCGCTGAGTAGCGCGTCGATCTGAGCGCGGACGCTCGCGTGGCGGAAGTCGCCGACGACGATCGACGCCCCAACGACAGGGTCAAAATGCCGCAGGTCGAGAGCGATCACAGTCGGTCGGGTCGGCTTCTTGGTGCTTGAAGAAGCGCCGCCTGTGGCTGCTTCCACTGCGATCTACGACACCGTCCACCCAGTGAGACCTCGGCTGATGTTACATACTACAGTTGCAATTGTCACATACACGGACGCACCTGCGTCCACCCGCCAGGTGCAGCACCAAGGTCCAGCACGACGTCACCTTTCCGGATGAGCTGGAACTTCTGGACTCGTTGGAAATAAATGCAGTGGATGAGCACTACAAGTATACAAACCGCTATATAAATCTGCACAATGCGCACCGTGTTGAGCTCGCGGAGCTTGACAGCCGCGCGCGAGCGGAGCCCCTCGCGCTTCGCTTGCTTCACGATCGGGTCGTTCCACTGGCGCCGCACCCACCGCGCACTGCCGCTCGACTTTCCTTTCAGGCTCTTGACCTCGCGCATTGGCAGCTGCGCCGCGACGAGCGCCCGCCGCAAGCCCATGCCACCTCCGCTGCTCATGTGAACGAGTGATTGAGTTGGATGGCTGCAATGTATTTTGAGTGCCGTTTCAATAGATTAATCCAGTGAAACGGTGCAAACAGGAGTGAATGCGACACTTATCCATCATCCCACTCGCTCTTTCAGTGTCGCACTCGCGTACTTGCCGCTCCCGTCCCGCCTCCCGCCTGCCGCGGCTTTGCTCGCACGCTCGGGCCATGAAGGTCGCGCACACGATCGCAGGGATGCTCGTGGCGTCCGCGCTGCTCTGCGCTGGGAACCTCTGCATCAACGCGTCGAAGGAGCACGGCCGAGTGCCGTACATCAGCGTCACCGTCACGTTCCTCATCGAGGTGCTCAAGCTCGCGCTCTGCGGGCTCGCACTCGTCGTTACAGGCGAGCGCGTACCAGCCGACCTGTCGCTGCGCGAGTCGCTCTACTACGCGGTGCCGTCGTTCCTCTACATGCTGGACAACAACCTCACGTACGTCATCCTACGCTTCGTGGACCCGGCGACGCTGTCCGTGCTGTGGAACCTCAAGATCCTCACGACCGCCGTGCTCTTCCGGCTCGTTCTCAAGCACGAGCTGAGCGAAATCCGCAAGATCGCGATCGCTCTCTTGCTGCTTGGTGTCGTTACGAGCCAGTCGGACCACCTCAAATCGACAAGAGACACGACACCAACGGCCACAGACTCGACGGAGAGCCCAGCGGATGCGGTCGTGGGCCTCGTGCTCGTGCTCGTCGCAGTCACCATCTCGTCCTGTGCGAGCGTGTTTACGGAGTGGGCGTTCAAGCGCAAAGGCGCGTGCTCGTTCCTGTGGCAGAACACGCAGTTGTACGTCTACGGCGTGCTCTTCAACGGCGTTGGGCTCGTGTTTGAAGCGTCTGCGATCGCCACGAGCGGCTTCTTTGCTGGCTACAACCGCTGGACCGTCGCTGTCATTGCTGTGAACTGCGTCGGCGGCCTCACGATGGGCGTGATCCTCAAGTACCTCGACAACATGGCGTGTGTTTACGCGCACGCGATCGCCATGATGCTCACCATGGTCTTCTCGATGCTCTTCTTCGACTTTAAACCCTCGCTCGAGTTTGCCTGTGGGCTCTCAGTGCTGCTCATTTCCATGTATTTGTACCACCACAAGATCGACACGACGACGACAATGGACGACGATGACTCGGACGACGAGGGCGACGCTGGAGCGGAACATAAACGGAGCGGCGGAGTGGCCTCGCCAACACTTTCTGGAGGACGACTGGACTTGAAGCATACAAAGAAGAAGACAAAGAAGAAGAAGCTGCAGTATGCCAAGGTGCCGGACGTTAACGACCTGGAGATGGCGTCACCGGTGTCGTCTGCGACTACGGAGCGCTCGTCATCACACCGCTTGTCGGACTAGAGGAAGAGAGACGCACACACATACACACACCTTCGAGGTCATGGTGGGATTGGATTCCTCTGTTTGACAGCATGTTTGTAATAGATTGAGGATTGACAGCTAAAATGCACTCGAGCGAGGGAGTTTTTGATTCCACAAGAGTGACACTTGCACTTGGAGCTCTTGGCTGCAAAAGCAACGACACGAGGTCGAATGGCGACGTTGCGCGGCGTGTGGCAGCTCTACAAGGAGAACGGCAGTGAGGCCGCCGTGCACCGCACTGTGCAGACAAAGCTGGGTACAGACAGCGACGGGCCAGCAGTGCGCGCGTTCTTGAGCGAGCTGGACGAGCTGCTGGGCGACGCCGACGTGCTGCTCTTGATGTTGAGTGTGGGGCTTGGCGGCGCATTCGAATCAACTGCGAGCTTCTTGGGGCTTTTGTTGCGTGAAGATGTGCTGCAGCCACGGCTTGTTGACGCACTCCTCGAAAAAGTACGAGCAGTAAGAGCTTTGAGGTGTATAGGATGTATAGGTTGGTGGTTTGTAGGTTGCAAAACAACGTTTGTAGGTTGATTGGCTCACACCTCCCAGCTCTCGGAGTTTTCAGCCGAAATGGACGCGCAGGTGATGGAAAAGAACGTGCCGAAGCTCATTCTGCGCGAGCTCCGGTGGATGGACCACGTCGTGGACTCACGTCAGCTCGTCCAGCAGCTCCTCAGTGCGCTCCCAGCGTTCGCCCCAAGCCTCCAGCGTGACGTCATCTACATTCTACCTGAACTCGCAAGCGACGAAGACGGCGGGGTCAGTTGAGTGTATACAAAGTATACACTGTATACTTTGTATACTCCGGTCGTGGCTGGCTGTGACTATGGCTGACCAACCAACCACAACCTGATGATTGACTGGGGGAACCAGGTGGTTGTCGAAGCGCTGCTCGAACTCATCCGCACGGACGCAGGGCTCGTCGTGTGCTGCATCGAGGCGCTTGGGAACTTTAACGTCCTGAACGAGCAGACAGCAGCGGTCGTCGCGTGCGTCCTCGAGCGCTTGGACTCGTCTCCGCTGGCGGATTTGCCAGCGATCGTCAAGTACCTCGTCCAAGAAGCGCCTGTGACCGACATGGACAACATTGTCGACCAACTACGGGACAAACTGAGCAGCACACTGGCGTTTGAAGACAGTGGAGCGTCGGCCACGTCTGGGACGTTCCGGAACGAAGAAGCGCTGCTCCTCGGCAGTATCGTACAGGGTTTCTACTTTCGTGACGAGCTGCTCAAGGTCTTTCTCGCCAAGATCCAAGCGTCCGGACCGGGGACGACGGCTCAGCCGCTGCGGCTGCTCGACTGCTGGGTCTTGATCGGCGCCCACTCGATCCCACAGCACCAGGAGAAGGTCGGGAAAGTCGTGAAGAAGAAAGTGCACGCAGGCGTGCTCACGCCCGAGCTCATGGTGCAGAGCGTCCAGTCGCACGCGAACGCGCTCAAGGCGTACTTCCCGTCGCTGCTGCAGCTCGGGTCACTGCTCATCACACACACAGCGGACGCAACGAGCGTCGCGATGGGACGGCTCGTACTCGAGCTCCTGTTTGAAGAGTTTTCAAGCAGCGGGAGCGACGACAGCGGAGGGAACCAGACTGCGTTCTACCAGGGAGAGGTACGCGATCGATCGCTTGCTCTAGATAGGCTGGCAGGTACGGGAGGAGGCACGCAATCGGCTGACCTGACGCGGCTTCGCTGGGCGACAGGTCATCTCGGCGCTGCTGAGCCACTCGCTGTCCCGCGCTGCCACCACGAAGAACGCTGCGCTCGACACGCTCCTCGCGCTCGTGTCGCCCGCCACATCGTTCCAGCAAGGTGACGACCACCAACACCACCAGCGCACGGCGCCACGGTCTCCAGCCCAGCGCCGGAACCGGCTCACGGTCTTCCTGCCTGCGCTCAAGCAGCTTCTCGACGCGATGGAGAGCTGCACAGCGGAGGAAGTGCGCAAGATCTACGACATCCTCTTTGGCATTGGCGGCCCAGAGGACCCGGACCTGTGCAACACGCTCCGGAAGCAGGCGTTCCATCAGGATACGCGGTACCGGTGCTTCGGGATCATCGCGGCCGTATCGCGAGTGAAGCGGATGCTGACGTTCTTCCGCGAGACGGACAGTGCAACAGCGGCCGTTGACCGCGCCGCAGTTCGCTCACTGAGCGGGGGTGCGGCCGCTCCGTCCGTCCCAAGTCCACAGCTCGTCAAGACGCTCAAGCGCGCTGTCGTGGATCTCCACGACAGCTGCTTGTCGCACCCCAAGTGCCTGACGTTTGTGCTCCGCGAGCTGGAGCTGCTCGTCTCTGGTGTCACGCAGGACGCGCACGGGTCGGCGCTGGTCGAAGTCGTCGCAGAGTTCTACACGGACGTGCTTCTGAATCGCTTCATGGCCGACTTTGACGTCAAGCGGAAGCACGACGGCACGTACAGCAGACTCGTTCTCGACGGCGCCATGAAGACGGACCTGTGGGTCGGGCTGGACGACAAGGTGCGTCATTGTCGTCCTCAAGCACATGTATGGGTTCACGGTCTGGAGGCTTGCGAATTCTCACATTGTTTGCACTCGTTTACGCAGCTGTCACCGGTATACCTTAAAATCCTGGACCTGGTGGCGTCGTCCAACGCGGCCGTGCAGCACTCGCTGCTCTTCCTCGGTCCGCTCCTCGGACTCTTGCTGACGTGCGCACGGATCCGCAACCAGCTCACGGAGATCGAGTGCGTCTTGGTGTGTCCGATCCAGCTGATGGAGTACGTGCGTCATAGAGAGGAACCCAAGCCAAGCCAAACCAACCCAACCCACCAGGCTGAGCTAATGTATACTGATGGCCATCATCTCTTGTGTGTGCTTCCTACAGGCGGTCAGTGCTCCAGGATCTGAGCGCGCTCGAGACGTCGGCGCAGAACGCCGTGTGCTTGACACTCTGGCACGGCATCAACTGGATCCGGTCGGTCCTCAACTTCTTTGCGTTCGAGATGAAGGAGTACTACGCCGTGAAGGTGGCAGAGCGTCTCGAGAACCTGTCGCTGCTCGAGTCCGTCTTGCTGGACGAAGTTGTACCGTCGTGTCCAGCGTTCCGTCCCCCAGGCGCCTCCACGATTCTGTCGGAAGCAGCGCCAGCGACCAGCACGAAGCTCGCTGGGGACGGGAAGAAGAAGGCCGGCCGACCGCCAGGGAAGAAGAAGGCGATTAGTAGTGACGAGCGCAAGCTGGCAATCCGGCAGAGCTTCGTTGCGCTCAAGCCCGAAGTCCTGAGCATCCTCAAGTCGGCGCGGCTGCAGCCCCGAGCTAGGGTCTCCATGGACCCGCTGTCCCAGGACGCAACTGGCTCGCTCGAAATGCCGCTCGTCCGGATCCTCTTCTCGCTCCTCGAGCACCACGTTCAGCGAAGCTGCAGCGAGGACAAGAAGCGGCGGACGACTGTCGGGTTCTGGACCAAGGGTTCTTCGTCCGCGACATTGGGCGTCCCAAGCAGCAGCGAGGACATCTTGGAGCATCGCAGCAGCGCACTCGGGATCCGCGACCTGCTCGCGAACCTGCAGACGAGCGCTGTGCTGGACGCTGCTGGCCGCTTGGCCGCTCACATTGTCGGCGTTGCAGACCGCGCACAAGCTCAGCTCGCGTCGGACGCTGACGACGCGTTCGATCGCGAGAGTCTCGAGTCGCAGCTGGTCGAGTGCAAGGCCGTTCTTGTCGACTACCTCAAGGTCGTCGGCGCTGTGCTGAGCTACGACCTGGACGGAACCGACGCGAGCAGCGCCGAGCCGAACCTGCACAAGCTCCAGCAGCTCCAGGAGCTCGTGCTGCCAGCCGAAGAGCGCATCGAGTATCGCGAAGAGGACCCGGATCTCCTGCAGCAGGTGCGTTCTGGCTCTTGTTGGGGTGTGGTTTCAGCCGCATTCTCTCTCTCTCACTCACTTACTCACTGCTGCTGTTGTTCCTGTCCCATGACGCAGATCATCAAGCGGTTCTTCAAGGTGATCATCCGCTACCACCGCGTCGTGGGCGACAACCTGGACTTTGCAGTGGCGCTGCTCCGGTGCCTCACGTCCGTACTCTCGCTCGGCCACGGCTTTGACGCAAGCCTCGTGCTGAGCAAAGCGGTGGCGATCGACCTCCAGGGCCCTCAACGGCGGCGCAAGAGCCTCACGAGCGCAGTCGCGGCCAAGATCAGCAGCCTCGCACTATCGTTCTTACAGAGAGACTGGGCGTGCGGCGACGCCAAGTTCGTCTACAAGAGCGCACACCTCGACGTCTTTCTAACGAGCTACTTACGCCACAGCGCAGTCGTGCTCGACAGCATCCAGACGCTCGCACTCGACGGCTTCCTCGCTGTGCTCGAGTGCAACGGCAAGCATGTCGCGGACTTCCCGACGCTCGACAAGAAGACTGTCGGCATGTACTACCGTGCGATGCTCACGGCGCTCGTGGCTGTAACGTCACGACTCGACGTCCTCGGCAGTGGCACCAGTGCGAGCGACGTTGCGTTCGTGTTCAACTACTTGGCGCAAGCCGTGCTACTCTTCAAGCTCCTCGTGTGCATGACCAAGAGCTTCCAGCAGTCGGCCATTGTCGCGTCCGTGCTCAAGGGCGGGCGCCAGTTCCTCGCAGTCGTGCTCCGTGCCATGCCGTTCTTCCAAGCGCACTTTCTGCAGCAGAGCGAGCGCGTCTTGCGGCTGCTGAGTGAGCTCCAAGTGGCGACACGACGCATGCAAGTCCTCTGTGCGCACGGGAAGCTCGTGAAGGACCCGTCTGCGGCGGCGCAAGTGCCCATGGTCAAGAAGCTGCTCGAACGGCTCATCTACCGCAGTGAAGAGCTCGCGAGTGCGAACGGCGTGCTCGACGCGCACTCGACTGGCGTGCTCAAGAACCGCCGTATGGACGGCACGACGATCTCCAAGGCCGAGCTCGAGGCGCCGAGCGAGGAGGAAGAGAGCGAAGAGGAAGAAGAAGTCGATCAGGAAGAGGAGGAGGAAGAGGACGAAGCACCAGCAGAAGCGGGACAGGGGAGCGACACGGAGGACGAGGCGCCACGTGCGACGAAGAGGAAGCGAGCGTAACGGGAACATAGAGTATGCTCTCGCTTGCGCAGTTTTTCTGGGAAGTGTGTGCTTTTCCTCTTGTAGTGTGCCGTTTGGAGGTGACCGCTTGGCAGTGATTATTGTTGCCTCCCCTCTCATGAGGCATACTAACCAGCTCCAGTCGAGCCGATAAGGCCTTCGACGGCCTTGTTGACGCGTCGGATTCGTTCGACGACACGTTCGTGCATCCCGACGCGGACCAAAGCGCTTTCTATGACGACGTTGGTGGTTTGTGCGAGACGACCATACACTAATTCGAGTCCCAATCCCTCCTGAGATTGGCGCGTGTAGGAACTCGAATGGTGATACGCGTCGCGAGTCGCCTCGCCGCCCGCTCGGAGATGCACTCGCACACACGCAAGCACCTACACGCTTGGCGCTGTTGACGCTTTTGACAGACGCGGCAAGTCTGTGCTGCCGTCGTTTTCGCGTGCACGCACCCGCCAGCACTTTATTTGTGCGTGTAGTTTGTATGTTGTTAAAGAATGTCCAGAAAGTGCTTAGTTCCAGGTTGAAAATTCACTATTTATTTGTGACCATTTTTATTTGGAGATGCCACAAAGACTGCGCAGTCGGACTTCAAATGAGCTGTTTTTCTGTGAATAGTGGATGCACTTTGTATGTTATTAATGAATGTCCAGAAAGCGTAGTGTTCCAGGTAAAGAATTTACTCTTTATTTGTGAGCATTTCCATTTGAAGGCGCCGCAAAGCCTGCGCAGTCAACTTCAACTGAGCTGTTTTTCTGTGAGTTGTGGCTTTAATACTGTCAAGTTTCACCTTCGACTGGACACTTTGTCTGTCTGCTCGATTTGTGTTCGCTACACAAACCGAGCCATGTCACCAAGGCACCAAAGTACCTGAGCACTCGATGTAGCTCTATGTATATGTGCGTGTTGTGCTTGAATGTTATCTATTTGGCGTTGTCGCAGCTTCAATTCGGTACTTGTTTTTGTTCTGGATGCGCAGCTTCCACCACTCGCTCGGATTCTACGACTTCAACACGAACACAGAGCTGTGCCAGCGTCTCGCTGAAACAGTGGTGACGCACGACGTGGCAAGGCAAAGCTTCGAGCAGCAGTGCTGTCAACAATGAGAACCATGGTTGTCAACGACGACGACCAGTGGTTCGCACGACCACGCTCATGGAGAGCGGGTGGGTGCGCGGCGAACGCCTCGACAGCGACGCCTGAAGACCCATCTGATCATCTTGTGTTGCTGTGCGTCCGCTGCTATTGGTGGCGCAGCACGACACTGTGAGCGCCGCTGCTGCAGACTGCGAGCACCAGCGCGTGCCTTGCGCAATCGCAAGAGAGAGGCGCTGCGCTGACCCATCCACCATCGATCATCAGTTGTAGCGTGTGGCGGTGGGTGATTGGCGCCTTGGCCGGAGAGACGCAGGTCCGCTGCAGTCCAGCCACTTTGTGACGGACGCGTTCACCTCTGCGTATGAGTCGAGCAAGAAGGCGCTAAGCGAGATCATCGGCTCGATCGAAGACGACGCGGCGTTCAGCGCTTCGTTTCGCGTGCTCAGTACCGCCGGGGGGCTATCGCCCATCATCATCGCTCTGGCTCGGGGCTGCGAGTGAAGTGGCTAGAGCGAGTGAGGAGGCCGCGCTGCCTGCTCGAAGTGAGGTGCGCAAGGCGGGTTCGGCGTCCAAAGCGGATTGACGGGAGTCGTGTGGTGGCAACGGAGACCCGCCCAATTCGCGATGACGAGGTCGACGACGGTGCCGAGTGAGCGCGTATCCAAGTAGGAGACATCTCGAGTTTCACCAATGCTGGAGCATGAACAGTCACGCACTGTGAACTTCAGTCGAGCTGATGAACGTGGCAAGGCAAAGCTTCGAGCAGCAGTGCTGTCAACAATGAGGACCATGGTTGTCAACGACGACGACCAGTGGTTCGCACGACCACGCTCATGGAGAGCGGGTGGATGCGCGGCGAATGCCACGCCAACATCGCCTGATGACAGCTTATCATCTTGTGTTGATGTGTGTCCGCTGCTATTGGTGGCGCAGCACGACACAGTGCACGGTAATGAACAGCGCGGAGCTCCAGTCGCTTGCTGTGAGTCCCGTTGTTGTGGATAACGTGCTGCAGACATAAGAGCTCGGGAGCCGTCGGAAGTGATCCACGCGGCTTCGTGTACCCGTTGCGAGCAAAGCTACAAGCATAAGAACGCACCGAGCGAGGAACGTCGTCGACGAAGACCTTTGGTCGCTACGTGAGCCATTTGTAAGATCGTGAATAGCATCACCTCAGTTTCCCACGGAGAGGAAGGTCCCACAATCTTGTCTGCCAGTGAGCGTGTCGGTCCTTGGTGTCAATCTCACGTCAGTCGTTCATCGGATCGAGTCGAGCGACAAGCGACACCAGCAACCTTGCCGGCAGGAAATGTCCGAATCTGAGAGCGACGGCGACAGCAAAGCCACGCCGAGTGGCGGCGGACCAGCAGGCAAAGCCGGCGGGAGCGGAGGCAAGTCTGGGTCGGAGCGAGCGCTCGTGAACCAGCCGTTCGACGAAGCGGTCGATCTGAGCGAGTCGGACTTGGGGGGCGTCTCGGAAGGGATCGACTCGCCCAAGAAAGCGGTCAAGTCGCTCAAGAACATGCCGTTCGACGAAGCGTTAGAGCTCTATGGTAGCGTCGAGGACCTCGACAGTCCGAAGAAGACTGTTGTGGGTGCGGTTGTCGCTCGGAAAGACAGTCCACTTGCAGGAGTCGAGAAGCGAAGGACCGACAGTGGAGCTGCGCCGAGCGAAGCTAACAGTGTTGTCAGTACTGGACCGGGTAAAGCTGCTCCAGGTGGTGGTGGCAGCGGAGCGAAAGCGACGTCTGGAGTACCGACAGTCGGGCTCGAGATGAAGAACAACCCGTTCGACGAAGAAGTGGACTTGAGCGACTCGGGCGACAGCGTCGACACGAACAGCCACCCAAGTCCCGACCGCAAGAGCTTGAAAGCGAAAGCTGCGGCTGCGGCGGCGTCTGGTTCGACAGCTTCAAAGCCAGTGGTTCCTGCGGTGGCCTCTTCCTCTTCCTCCTCAGCCTCCTCAGCAGCAGCAGGGGCGACACCAGCAGCAGCCAGGAGAGACGACAAGCCACAGCAGAAGGCAGGTGTCGCACAGGAAGAGCGCGGCTCCGCACCATCCTCGTCAGCAGCTCCGAAGTCGGCGCCAATGAAGCAGCCGCTCGAGAAGAAAGCGCCAGAGCCCAAGAAGCACGAGTCCGAGAGTTCGTCCGAAGAGTCCGGGAGCGACGACGACGACGATGACGACGACGAAGACGACGACGAGTCGCAGGCGCAGTCGACGCCGAGCGGATCTGCTGGCGGAGCACCTGGTGGAAGCGGCGGAGGAGCCGGCCAGTCGTCGATCATGGCGAACGCTGGGAGCTACAAGGAGAGCGACTTTGCGCACCTCAAAGTCTCGGGCGAAGTGCGAGAGCTCTTTCAGTACATTGGGCGGTTCAAGTCGCAGGAGATTGAGCTCGAGACGCGGCTCAAGTGCTTCGTCCCCGAGTACATCCCTGCGGTCGGCGACATGGACGCGTTCCTCAAGATCCCCCGACCGGACGGCGAGCTCGACAACCTCGGGCTCAAGATGCTCGACGAGCCGAGCCTCGCGCAGTCGGACGCGACTGTGCTCGACCTCCAGCTCCGCTCGACGTCCAAGAAGAAGCACGGCGACATTGTCGTGCGCAGCATCGAGAACGCCGAGAAAGCGCCAAAGGAGATCGACCGGTGGGTCAAGAGCATCGCCGACTTGCACCGGACGAAGCCGCCGCCGCAAGTGCACTACACGAAAGCCATGCCGGACATTGAGAGCCTCATGCAAGTGTGGCCAGACGAGTTCGAGGAGCTGCTCGGGAAAGCGCCGCTGCCGAGCGCGTCCATGGACCTGTCGCTCGAACAGTACGTCCGCGTCGTGTGTGCGCTGCTCGACATTCCGGTGCACAAGAACGTCTACGAGTCGCTCCACGTCCTCTTCACGCTCTACCTCGAGTTCCGGTCGAACCAGCACTTTATGAACTACGACGAGCAGCTCGAACAGCAGCAGCAGGCGCCACCGCCGTTCGCGTCCCGGCGTGGGGGCGACTCGAGGGAGCTGCTGCCAATGGTCGACGACTACGGCAGTTCCCGCAAGTAGCGTGAGCGTCCGAGAGCAAGGACGACGAGCGCCAGTATCTGCACTGTCTACTGAATCAACATGCTGACAGAGTTGATGTGGACGGCGTTTGTTTCACTCGTCCTGTGTCGGCTTTGCGGCGCCGCTGGTGAGCTCGTTGTGTTTTTCTTGGAACTGTTGGCGTACGCACGCAACAGCCAACCAACCAGAGAGGAGGCGATGAGGGTGAGGGGTCTGATACAGCCACAGTACCAGTTGGAAGACTCGGGAGCACGTGCACTCGCGCACCTTTAGACGCACTTCCTTCACGCACTCCCACCCTATGATCAGGCGCTGGGAGATCACCTCTCGGTCCTACAAACGCAGTCATAATACCAGGGTCCCAGCCCAACAGGCAATCAGTCCCTTTCGCGACCACGTTGCATCACTCTATCTCGCAGCTCCGACCGTCTCGTAACGCGTGCCTTCGATCTCCATGCGTGCGTTCTTCTGCAAAAGTTTGGACCACGGCTCGCCCTGCTCGTTCGACCAGTGGAAGCGCCGCGATGTGCGCAGGATCTCACGGTACAGCCGCAGCACCTCACGGCGCAGTGGCTCCTGTCGGCGCATCGTTCCTCTCTTCGTCCTGCGCTTTTCGTCACTCTTCGTGCTGCACTTGAGTGACCAGTCACAAAGCGAATGTAATGAAATCTCTCCCATTTTCAAAAATATCACTTAAATTCAGCATTCGACTGTGACGGTACAAAGCAACCAGAACAGTCGAATGTAGGAAATGTGCTGAAGTTGAAGTTGATCATCACTCTGTCAATCGTTGCGGAAAGCGCCGCTTGGCTTGCCGCACATGGGCAACGCCACAAGCGCCGAGGAAGTCGCGCGCGTCGAGTCGCTGCAGCAACAGCTTTCGGAGCTCGAGCGCACTGCGCGAGTGCTCAGTGCGTATACACAGACGGCACCACGCGCACTGCTAGCGCACCAGCTGCTCATTGACGACGCTGTCGTTTCTGCACGCGCAGGCGTGCGCGTGCTCCTCGGCCCTGTGGTCGGTCGTGTTGATTTCGCCAGCGCTCGCGTGCTGCTTGAAGTGGAGCAGGATGCTATCGTGACGTGCCACGTGTGCGTGCGGAGCACGCTGAGCGACGCAATGCAGGAGCTGCCACAGTGTCGGCTCGACGTCCGCTGTCATGCAGGGAAACCCGCCGTCTTCCATATTAAAC
>JAASGD010000393.1:0-23848 GCA_023334115.1 Globisporangium megalacanthum
CATCTTCGTCCCGGAGAGCTTGACGTCTGGGACCCTGAACTTGCCGTCGTCCCGCGCGGGTACACAGTGTGAGCAGCGCGAGCGCCAACGTGCGCGCTGAACGATTCGGATAGGAGCACCCCCTCCGCCAGAGCGCAACCATTGATGACGAGTGCGAGAACCGCGAAACATTCTCGATTCGCTTCTCCAAAGTTGCATATACAAATCAAGTCATTTTTCGTTAAACTAAAAAGACAATATAACACCAATTCATCCATCGCGGCGAGCCATGTAATACACAATCGCTCTCAGCTCATTTGGAGCAAAACTCAACAAATTAGGTGCTCAAAAGTAGGAATGTGACAACCCTTCGGTAAAAGAGGTAGTATAAAATGTCATATGTGTTTGTGATATTTTGTAACATCTAAAATAGATTGCATGACGGTTACCCAAACAGTGAACAATCAGAAATATTCTCTGAGGAGGTAGACCATGTCAAATCTCTGAATAACCAGGCGAATTCCAGAGAACATACGATCAAACCCGTACGCACACGCGCCTAACCAAGAGAGACACACGAGTTCATCATAACTGAATGTAAATATTTTACACCATTCCCCGGTCAAAAAACACCCTGTTTAATTGACTGTGTAAATCACTGTGCTTTGCGTGAGTTGATCGGACAAATTGTTCGACCAACTAGAACAAAAAAGTCACTGTTCAGAGAATTTGCAAATGTGTTCCAACTAAACGCAAAAGAGAACAAAACACACTCATTTTCGCAACAAATGAAGCCCAAACGGACTACCACCACTTCGCAGTTAAAAAAAGAGTTTAGGCGTGGGAAAGTAAGCTCTCGGTTGGTCACCGTGCATCCACGTTTTCTTCACAACTCAACCGACAAGCATTCAAATTCTCTAAACTTGTCAAACATACGTGTCTGCACACGACTGTGGTAACCTCCCAACATTATCAGTCGCCTTGCTCCATACAGCTCTACATTTAAGTTCAGCTCGATCAAGGATCACAAATGTGAAGTATAAGCGTGAATGCGCGCACCCCTGTTGCACAAGCAATATGAGTTTGTGGTGCACGATAAGTACAAAACGTTTAGCGAGCATGTGATGGCGCTCACAAGAGCGACAGTGAGCGAACGCGGTCTCTTCTGCCGCTTGCATTTTACCAAGTTACTCGGAAATGAACTGTGGACGAAACACATTTTTATAGTAGCTTGCACAAATGAAACGATTAGAAAAAATACATTGATTTACATGGTCGACGAAACAGAGTACATTTGCCTGGAAGATGGTGTAAACGCCGTCTTTTTATTATGGACAGAAAGGGCTTTCATCTCCACTGGAGATGAGGTTTTCTCCAGTGATGGAAACGTCATCAATGTCACGTTAGAACCCGCCCGCGTAGTGGGCAGCGCGGGTCTATTCACCTCATTTGTGGTACGTTGTCTTGATATCCCAGTGTGCGGTATGTAAGTACGTTTGGCTATGTGGTGGAGGCAGACATCAGAAGTGTTTTTATAAATCAAATATGCCAATTTTGCTTTGGAATGCAGTAATTCTGAAACGGATTGCTGCGTTACTTTCTAACACCCAGTATCTGAGTCAACCAGGCCGAATTTTGAGTAAAATGCATAATGTAAAAAACTAAAATCAAGACGACGAGGCTTCACGACTGCCAAAACACATGTTCATATAGCCCTTTATCTTATGATCAAGATGGTGTAGGCGCGACTCCCATTGGATAAGTACCCGCAATGTTATCCGCCGGCCAAAAAAAAGAGTCTCGACTATTTCGGCTCAAGGTGGTCATCGTTTTCTGAATTTATCGTTTGGGATTTGGTGACCAAAATCAGATTCGAACGATCCAAATCAACACAATGCGAGGATGTTGTCTTTTTTACGTTGAATTGTCTAAATGTACTGTAATATCGGACTTTTCAATCAGAAAAATCAGTCGATTGTCTGAGTTATATTTTGATGACACAAAAGAGGTCAATCACGAAATGCCTGACGCATGACACTGACCAACTTCAAGAGTGCGACTATGATCATCTGTGACTTGACAACGTCTGGGGTATGATAGGCATCGTCACTTGTGTCAACCACATACAATGGCTGCACAAGGGATGGTCAAAAACGCGTATTTTAAACGAGATGGCTTTTTAACATTTTCGGATAAAAATAAATAGCGTCCAGCAGACGCCGCGCCAGGAATTGCAAACTGCACAGTTGTTCATGTGTTGCATCGGTGCATGCGCACACAAAGTTTGGGCTCATATAGGTTCATATTGATGAAGTTCGTTTTGGGGGCCTGATCGCGTTTGGCCTGGTTGACTCAGAGACTGGGTGTTAAAGAAGTTTTCATTTTTATTTGATTAGACCTTAGCCGCAGTTACTGAAGAGCGTTTTAGCCGCTAAGCGCACAACGAAATATTTCAGAAGACCTCGCATAACAAAAAAATGGTTGGAGGTCTCACAAACTGGACCAGACTTTCTCAATGAAAAACATGGTAATTTTTGGATTCTGTTTTGGCGGCTCGATAATACTGAGGCAATTCGTGTAACCTTGTTCGACTGTTAATTGACTGTGTCATCTTGGGATTCTCAGGATCGCCAACGAAGAACCTGCATCCAACACCAACTTGACCAACAACCCAATTGTCTATCGCAACTTTCTTACTTTAGACCACGACAGGACATATTTCATCTTGTGAAATCTGAGTGAGGTCATGCCAGTTGAGGCGCTGTGATGTACGCGGCGAGAAATATGACCTCGGCAGTTCGCACGTGACCATGCGCAGTGTTGCACCCCACTAAACAGTCTTGGTAATAGCTCACTATATTCTACAATAGAGCTCCAAGGCGCGAAAGTAGTCACCAAGCCGACGCGTTGTGAATATCCAAGAGAGGTCATGTTAGAGTGAAAGTTGATTGCTTCTACATCATCTTTAAGCGTGTGTAGATCCTCCCCCTTTCCACTCCCTTATATGTTTGCGTGCAGCTCTACGCCGAGTGCTTCACATTAGGACTCGTTGGCGGCCTTACAATACCCATATACAATATGTTTGTTAATCCCCCCATTCCCCGAGGCGGGTCGGATCTACATTTAAATTTTTTGCATGTTGTAGCTACAACATGCAAAATTAGAGTCTATACGATGAATTTGTATTGACTCGATCAAGTACGACGCCTGCGCTTGAAACACGCGACGAGCCATTTTCTGGAGTGCCTCGTTGCCATTCCGAATTGCCAACATGCGAACCCTTGCGTGTTGTAAATGTCCCGAAGTGACGCGTTTTCGATTTTCCATGTTGTACGTACCACAAAAGCAAAATGGCCTGGCTAGCAAGTGTCCCACTCCAAGCCACTCAAACGCTGGTGTCATCAAGTGAAACGACACACTTCGACCAGTTATCAGACGAACAGTACTGAGAGAAGTTAGTGGCAAGGAGAAGTGTACTGATTTTAGAAACATTAGACACGCTCCATGCGCACACTCATCACTCACTCACCAAATGCTGACACGAAATTGTTTGAGTCGGCCACGTTCTCGCGAGCCTCGATCACTCACGATTTACCGCCGTCGAACTCACTCTCAGAGAAGCCTTTATCATTCTCGCACACTACTCTCCTTCCGTCCTCGGCGCCAGCGCCGTGCTCGCCTCCACCACGCCGCCAGCGCGTGTACGATCCGTTGCTCGCGAGTACTCACCCCAGACACTGTGTCTGGGTCTACTGGTAGTCACATTACTCCTTGAGCTTGTGTTGCCCGACGCTGACCGAAACAGGCAATTGCAATGCACAGGTGTCGGTGTAGCATCCGCGAGGATGGTTGAACGACGTGTTGATTTGGTTGGTGACCTTAGCGCTGTTCACGCTGCCGCGCCGCCTTTGGAACATTTTGTTATGGTTCTGTATAGCCACTGTTAGATCGCTACTTCTGTCCTCAGACACACTACCAGTTATTGTAGCTTCCAGTACCAGATACCATCTAGCATGTTGCAGATACAACATGCTACCTGCAACACGTAGTCTGTTACAATGTGTTCGGACTTAGAGAAATACGTGGTGCTCCATGGTCAGTCGCGGGGACTATATGGCTGTAGGCTTAACGAACGACAATCACACACGTAGAGCATCGTATAATTTGACATGCATAACTCACTGAACACCCATTCGCCAGCGTGCATGCCATACAGTTTGTCGTACGTTGTGTGCGAGCTCCAGAAGCGCCTCAGCGCTTGTACTCTTTCATAGTTGCATCGTTGACGTCACCACACTCGTGCGCATACTTTGTCATCAGGTATGTATGTCGTTGTCGTGTTCCCATGTATTAATCGACCTTCCTCCCTCTTCATCGCTGCGTACGGCATCGTGTTTGTCTCCTACCGCTCACCCTTGAACCTGGTGGACATCACACTCTCTCGCTCACAGGCGCTGACATCGACCTGAGCTTTCGCAGCTGCAACTGTGACAGCACTTTCTCCTACTGCTTTGCTGACGGTGCTCACGGTGTCTTCCAAACCTGCTTCCCTTCCCTCGACCTGACATGTTGTATGTACAACATCGTAAGTTCCCAGTATGTTGTACAACCAACATGGGACAACCGCGAACGCACCTCGGCTCTCAGTCGTCGTCGGATCGATTGCTCCAATCGTGTTCGTTGCTTCTACGATAGCCAAAGTCGTCGGTGCTCGTGCCGCCGCAACGTAATCGTTTCTCGTGTCCGCCTGCATGTCTGTTCTGCACGCAGTTGTCGCATGAGCCATCTTGGGGACGGTTTTGCGTGTGTTTTCGTCTTACGTTCCGCATTGCACATGTTCGCGCGTCTCGGAGTCACAACCGTGTCCTTCACCTCGCCCATCGCTTTCACATCAGCGTGCGCCGCGTCCACGCCGAATGTCTGCGCCTCCAGAACATGCAGCCCAAACATCTCATAAGCAACACGCGTGAACATAATTAGCCGTCCCTGTGCGATCGGCACGTACCGTTCTCCCTCACCCGCCGCCATCAAATCTGTGGACAACACCATTCGCTTGGTTCTTGTGCTCTTCGACGTGCAAGTGCTTGTTCGGCGGCAAAATCTGGACTGGTAGCAACCAGTCGAATTCAAACGGTTGAAACAATATGTGCGTTTTTCTCGCACTCATCATTCTCGTTCCCTCTAGTCTTTTTTTACACACTACCATACCTAACCCTGTGTATTTGGAGAGAATCGTGGATGTGGCCGTTTTCGTGCAAAATCGCGTTTACCTAGGAGTTTGTATTGAAAAAAGTGTTTTCGATACATTTACTGTTATGACATGTTGTACGTACAGCATGCGAAAATTTCCAGCATGTTGACCGGTACAACATTGGGGAATTGGGGGTTAACATAATGGTGACAAGAGAGAAGCCGCGCCACCATCTTGGCCTCTCTAGTGTGATAAAGTGTCCCCGCCGTGACTGCCAGGGCGACGGGTATATCGTAATGCATTTAGACTCAGTGCTTGGTGATTACCTCGATTTCTCGTCAACTTCTTTGTATTTTGTCATTTACTCAGTTACCTTTGATCTGCAGGCACTCTTTGCGTTATTCAACTGTGAAGCGCACCAACTGTGGCCACTTTGAAGTACAAATTGTTAATCATAAATTTCTAGGAAACAACCTTTTACTCTAAGCCTGACGAAGCGTTATACTTTCTATTAACACCCAGTCTGAAGAGAGGCTGGAAATTACCGACAAAACATCGTCAATTCTTATTGAAATGCAGCGAAAACTTGTATTCAGATGCCCTTGGTTCGTGAAGCATGAACGCGCGTGTTTGCAGCCTCCACAAAACAACACAGGCAACAGCGTCCAAATACTACAAATTCAGCAAGTAAGGAAAACTACCATTTTTAGGTAACAGTAAATTTAACTATTCACAATATAAAAGTTTGAAAATTATTCTATTTTATTGACGGGTATTGCACGTACATGGTGGAAGCAGTGTAAGGTTTTGTCACTTGAACCTTTTTTTCGAGTTAGCTATGAAGGCGGCTTATACGTCCTGGTTTAGCCTTGCTGCTATATATCGCAGGATTGTGAAATGTTGTCTGAACTTACGTCCTTTCTGCTTCATTTGGACATCTAAAGCGCAATACCATTATGCCATGAACCAAAATTACAAGATTTTCGGTGAGCCACCAGATTATAAGATTTGTGAAATCGCTATAGATCAGCGCATACGCATCTGACAGGAAATGAGTTTGAATGGTCCTGCTTGTACCTCAAAGAGCTTCCATATGAATGTCTAAGCTCGCTGATATGAGCAGTACTAGAAAAGTTTTTTTACGTTTAAATAATTTGTATGAGCTTCGCTTTCTTCACTCAGAGACTGGGAGTTAAAAATGGAGCTGCCCACACCACTCTCATACAGGTATTTCTTGAAAGGTGGACTGAGTCCCGCACATTTTCTCACGAGGTGGACTTTTCCCGCAAGAAGAACTTTGGGATGCTCATAACAGTGTGGTCCACATAATGTTAGCAACAGCTAAAATGTCCGTTTGACGGAGTTTACACAGAAAAAGATGAGGAACATCAACATTACGCTACAGTGCTGTCCAGCCCCTGGTGGTGCCCGATCTCTCACTTTGGGTGTTGCTCGTTGGTAAGGTGTCCCCAGGGTACAGCACCGGAACTCTGGTACGACAACATCTAAAATAAAAACCTCCGAATATTTACTGCGGTCTCTCAAACATAGGGGTCGAGCCCTGGTCGCACATGTCGCGCGGAGGCGTGTCCGAGTTCTGCTGGTCTTGTTCATTGTTCTAGAAAAATTGGGACGGTGGTAGGACCCCTGAGTTACAGATTGGCACCACTGTTGGGTTTTCGGACGGCCAGATCTTGAGCATGGCAATGCAAGTCGCCAAGATATCCGGGGTACGTAAGGTCGATGTCGTTGTAGATGTTGTAGCTCAAGCTGTCTTTGCAAGCGAGCGACTGTGCCTGGACGCACATGATCACCTCTCCCACGAGATGAAGCCAACCGGGAGGCCACCGTCCACGAAATTAGCGAACGTGCCGTGCACGTCAATGCCGACGCGACGTTGAACAAGTACGAGCACAACGCCGCCATTGCGGATGTTCGTGGACACTTCGACCATCCCAGACGTTCCTGCGTCGATATCGTAAGCGAAATAGAAGTACCCCCAGAAGCGAGCGGTATATCTGAAAGACCTGTAGGAAGAATCATTTGCAGTCCCTCTCGTACAGCCCCCATTTTAGTTCCAACTTAACCGCACCTGTTTCATTAGCGACCGTGGTAGTACCAGCGGAAGTAACTGTGTGTATCCAAAAGAGATCCAGCGTAGTCTCAGTGCTGCCATATTGACTTCGCATACATAGTGCAAACCCGGATCTCATGCAAGATCTCGTGGTAAAGCTCAGTCTCTCAAAGCTTTGCCGTCAGAGCGCTTTATCACAACTACCGTAATTCACGACAAACCTGCAACATCGTAAAAACCCTCCTCCAAGTGGTTGTAAGATCGTTTTGGCAGAGCAAAAATGCAAATAATGAGCCGCCTGCATCCTCCCGCCGTCATCCTCACAGTCATAACAGCCATTCGTTTTTTTTCGACCAGCTCAGTCCACATGCCACGATAGGAGAGCGCCGCCGCGGAGCTCGTTCGGGCGTCGTCGCGAG
The DNA here is from genome assembly GCA_023334115.1 of Globisporangium megalacanthum. Taxonomy (NCBI): domain Eukaryota; phylum Oomycota; class Peronosporomycetes; order Pythiales; family Pythiaceae; genus Globisporangium; species Globisporangium megalacanthum. The sequence continues at coordinate 7,664 of JAASGD010000393.1, forward strand.
CGCGTACAGTGACAACGAAGAACGCGAAGAAGCTTGAAGCACTCGCACGAGTTGCGAGCGGTGAACCAGTGAATGCGGTGGCTGCGGTGTGCAAAGTCTCTTGCGAGACATTGCGGCGGTGGCACCACGAATAGTAGAAAGCAGACCTTGAGAGAGTGGACCCGCGAAAGGTCTTTGTTGGTGTGAAGACTCCACCAACATTGATGCCAGCAACAGTCGAACAGCAGTACGTGCACCATGTTGCTCGCAATTTAGTTTAAAAAATGACTGTTGACACGTATGACTGCTTCTTTCCTACAGACTTGTTGCGCGGATCTCTGAAATGATAATAGAGCGCTATCTGTGCGTTTCGACAGCGTGCATATACATTGCTCTAGCTCGTTTCGATCCCGGTTTCGTTCGTGACCGATCGCGGCATGCGCTCGAAATGATCGTGTGGCAGTTCCTGAAACGAAACAACATGACCCTGCGAAGAATCACGCACAGAGGTCAGACACCTACCAGCGACATTCAGGTACCGGTATTGAGCGATAAAAATGCGTGGAGTTTGTTATGCTGCTGATCACGTTATGATTTGTATGTTTTGTAAAGCGAATTGCGAGTCGGTTTGCGCAGGTGATGTAGGGACAGATCGAGGGCGACGCATACTTTTCCACTGCTTTAGGTGTCTCAGCTGCGAGTTCGTCTTCAATATGGACCAAACATCTATACACATCGATATGAACCCGACTTCGACTGTCGAGTTCGTCGGCATACAAAATGTGGACGTGGTGCAAGGTGTGCCGTTGTTCCATTCATTTTTTATCGCAATAGCTTGTTGAGTGACTTGTTCCTAACACCGTCTGTTTTACCTCGCAAGGCATGAGTGCGAACTCGTTTAGGGCCTCCGTGTTCCTTTGTGCGTCAGCGACAGGACGGAAGTTGCGTCGAATGATCGTTTTCAGCGGTGTCCCAGATGGGACCGTACACGCTGAGCTTCTTGACGACCTCGCGTTTGCATGGAACGAAGGCCACTTCACAGTGCAGAAGAACGCATACTGCGACAGGGCGGTAATGCACGAGTGGGTTGAATCGGTCTGGCGACCCGAAGTCGAAGGAGTTTCGCTCCTTCATCTGGACAGCCTGAAAGTGCATCGATCCGAATCGGTCCGAGATTCACTAGAAGGCGACTGCTTGACGTTCGTCGAATACATGCCTCCAGGGGCAACGGGAGCGTGTCAACCAATAGACATGAGCGCGATGAAGCCATTTAAAGGCTGATGTCGCCAGCTCTATCTACAGCACATAGCCGAGTTCGGGTTTTGTAAGAGTGCAAGTGAGGGAAGAAAGAGAATTGCAGCGGTGGTGCTGCAAGCGTGGCAAGTGATCGAGCCGGCCACAATTGTTGCAGGCTTCGTGAAGGCCGGACTTGTCTGCGTTGGTCCACGAGACGAAAGTGGCCGAGTTCGACAACCGCCGCCACCACCTGATTGCTCTCTAGAGTCGTGTGAGTTTGAGTGCGAAGACTAAACACTATACAAATACACTGTGTACAGACTCACTGATCATTTCTTTTAGCAATGTGATGAAGTAGAATGACGGCAAGTCGTGAGGGCATGCGTCCCTTGTGTGTCGAAATCTGTTGCATTGATCAGGGAGCGGAGGTTGGTCGTGAAGAGGGGCGATCTCGTCGCAAATTTGTGTTTGCCTGTAATTATGAAATTTTGCAACTTCGACGTGAGTTGCACCTTTGCCCTGCATTACGGTACTTCCTCGGAAGAAACTATTGAGGGCCATTCTGGTGCACCCATGGAACGAAGGGAATCAGAAGTTGACTTCGGAGAAAAAGAACGATTTACTGTACTGAGGGATCTCATATCCCTCAGTACCGTCAATCAGTCTGTTCGGACTCAAGTGCAGTATTGAACTACATACTGCCACACAGACTTCAAAATCTTCGCTTTTGAAGCATTTGATTAGACGACGCCACACATCTGCGTGATTGGCTAAAAAGAACAGCAACAAGAGATCTCCGCGTTAGCGCCACAAAGCTACCGCGAACTCAGAAGAAATGACACGCGCCATGGAGCAAGACCACGACATCGACAACGCACAGCTCGTCGTGCGCGACAGGAATACCGCGATCGAGCTCGCTAGAACTAATGACGACGCCCGCCAGCACGCCGCCGCTGTTCAGCGTATCCTCGGCGAGTTCCGTCATCAAGCGGACGAGCTCATTCACGCGCAAGCGATGCTGTAGGACCGCCAGACAGTGAACCAGGAACAAGTGATGGCCATCTTTCACGCGTATGCTCAAGTGCAGGTGGCCATTCAACAGAACACGGATCGACGGCTGCTGTCTGCTCTCGCAGAGACGCGAGCGCACTCTGAGTTGAGCGCGCGCGAGAACGTGAACTCTTTGAGCTCTCTTCTGCGGAACGACATCAACCAGCACAAGGAGAGCAGCATCAAGGAGTACACACGGTCGTCCGTCGAGTCGGCAGCGGCAGAGAGAGTCTCCGCTCTTGATCAAGAGCTGCGGGGGTGAGCTTTACCAGCGGATCCGTTGCGCGTTCGAAGCCTCGAAGGCGGACACGTTCCAGCACATGAAACAAGAATTCATGGACCTGCTCGCACGCGCGAAGGACGACATTGACTCGAAAGCCCGCGGAGTTGCGCTGGTTCTGGTGGAGAAGTCCAACAAACACGTTGATCGAGCGCTGAGCCAGCTGTAGTTGCGTATACGAGTGCAGACAACGAGTACGTATGGATGTGCGGCCGCGACGCATCTTGCGTCTCGAGTGACACGTCAAGTGGAAGGCTCAAAGCAGGCGAATATTGAAGCCACGATCTCTGCGCAATCCGACATGGTCACGACACGGACGGCATCCCAGCTAGCCGCTCAAGTCGAGAGGCAAGCCGCCCGCGCGGTCGAAGAGGTGAAACGGATCGCGGCAGAAGCCGTTGGTTCTACAGCCACTGGGATTGTGACTACAAGCGCGAACGATATTGAAGGGCGACTCGTTGAGTACGTCCGTGAAGCGCTGACTGAAGCGCAGCTAGCTCAGCAAATGCAATCCGAATCCGTTGGGGACGTGAAGGCGCAGGTCCCCAGCACTGTCGGCCTCCAGATGGTTGAGTTCCAGAAGTGCTTTTGACAAGCGCGTCGTGAGTGCACGCAAGAAGGTCCTCCAGATGGCAGAGGAAGCGGCTGCGAGTGCACTTGTCCGCAGAACCCAGGACGGCGAGGCGCGCATTGCTGCGCTCGTGGACGCAAAGATCGCAGCACAAGTCCTAAGACCAAGCGCACCGGGCTCAAGCATCAACGTTCTCGATCTTGCTGCAAGGATCGACGCGGCGGCCGCAGCAGCGGTCGAGCGAGTGGAGAAACGCTGGAAAGACGAGCACCAGTCGAGAACGAACCCGGATGCCACGATGACATACTTGACCGCTCAAGCCGGGACGCCCAGGATCGGAGACCAGCCCAACGAGGATGCACTGGCCAGCGACCAGTCGGAGCAGAAACCTCCAGCTGGTGGCCAGTCCAATATGGAGCCGCCCGCCAGTGTCCGGCGACATCACCCCTCAGTCCAAGGCGTCAAAAACGGGCCGACGGTGCTGCTGTTGGAAGCAACAGCATGGGCACAACGCGAAAGCAGTCCGCGGACCCGTGGGAGGTGCTCAGGTCGATCACACTGTGTCGGACTTCAGCAGCAAAGCTGCAAGCGCGCTCAACTACATCGTGGTGATGGCGCTCGAGAAGGATCAAAACCAGCTCCAAGGGGACCAAGCCATTAAGAACGACTTGGTGGAAATGCAGACGCGTGCGCGAGAGAAAGAAGCTGCTGCATGCGACGTTCGGATTGGCAAGATGCCAGAACGGCTGCAGCGAAAGCTGCGCCGGATCGCAGACCCGTACGAGTAGATGGACGGCACAGAGATCACAACAGCTCGACCTACCGCGTGATGATCCGATTCATATTGACAGATGCACAGCTATATGCGCGCTAATGAACTCCCTACATATTCCTTCGCCATAGCATCTCATTCGTCGATCAGAGCGCTCGGGAACGCGTCCGACATCTGCTCATCCAAGTGGTGGTCCACGTCCGCCATGATGTCGTTGATGAGATGCTCGGGTATGTGAGAACTCACGTCGTTCTTCGCGATCTTGTAGCACTGTGTCAGATCCACGAATTCTCGATTCCTTGAGAGGAAGGACACCATGTCGACGCTGTGGCCGCTCAGGCGCGTGCGAGCTGCTGTCACCATGCGGGTTGACTGACCAAAGTTGCGCTGGTTTTGCGCCGAAGACGACGACACCGAATACTCCATCCGCGCCACTTGTGGGAGGAGCTTGAAGTTGTCGGCCTCCTCTTGTTCCTATCAGAACTGGAGGATGCGCTCTATGGCCACAGGCTTCTCGGCGATCCATCGCTGGAACTCCTCTTCTGCTCGGGACTCGCTGTCATCGGCAGCGGCAGGTGCGACTTCGACTTGATCGCCGAAGAATGCAGCAAGCTCGGGAGAGAAGGACGAAGCTGGAGGCGCGCTTGGAGCAGGCGCACTTGCCTCGCCTGTTGGTACCGTGATGGGCCGCGATATGCCGACCATGATGGCGCGGGTCTTCTCGATAACCTTGCGGTAGATCGCTTCGAACGTCAGGCTGGCAGTTTGAGCAGGCTGGCCCGCCTTTACGCAGCACAGTTCCACCACCTGCCCAAGTGAATTCTTCAAGTTCTTGAACTGGGGCTGCAAAAAGAGCTGCATTTCGAACACATACGAGCACGTCATGCACTTGGAGGCGTCCGTGTATCGCGAAAAGAAGCGCGAGTCTAAAGCTTCTGCGAGAAGTTTTCGAGTCTCGACAATCAGCGGAGGCATGTCGGCGAGCGCGAAGAACTGTTCTCTCGTCCTTAAGTATCTGCAGTCGCGGAGCTCTTTTCGCTCGTTCAGCGTGGTCATCCTGATGTGGATCTGTGTCAGCAACGTCTGCACTTGAGTTGGATTCTCCGACTGGGACATCTTGTTTAACTCCGTCGTCGGCTTTAACAGCGACAACAGTTGCACCAGCACCATGTACTTCCCCGTGAGAGGAAAGGGAATCGGGCGTGTCTGCCCCGGCGCGTTCAGCCGAGGGGCTCCCACTTCCCCACGATTCGCTAAACCACTCGCGTCAAGCACAAGAACCGATGCGCTTTGTACGTGAGCAGCTGCGTCGACTCGTCCTTCCCTCCAAACTCGCGCAGTGCCTCGAAGAGATCACCCATGATCTCCACCTCTTTCACGAGACGCACTGTCAGCCGGAGGGTGTTGACTAGCTCCGTCATGTACTTGTTTGGCGACGTCGAGCTCGTCGTCAAGACGAACGCGGCATTTTGTCGCGGCGTTCAGCATGCGCAACAGGCACCACTCCCACTACAGCACCAGGTCCTTTATCATCATCCAACGTACGTCAGAACCTGCGTCACTCGTAACCCGTAAAAGTCGCTCCACGACAGCCCGAAGTCGCCGGTCATCTTAGACAACGCCTTTTGAATGGAACCCGGATGCTTGTCGACCGCTCTCCGAACCCTGGGTTGAACTCAAGAACGCCGAGCAACACTGACACCAAGTTCCAGCTGTTGTCCACAAAGTACACTCTCACGCCAAAGTACTTCTCGCCCTTTGTGGCGCAGGCCTAGAAGCCGTCAACCATATTGAAGCGAGGCTCTCCGGCGACCTGCGAGAGCCTCATGTAGGGCGTCACTTCCGCTCTCGCGGAAGCGTACATCTCGGGAATGGCGTAGCGGATAGTCTTCGCGTTGACAGCAACTTTGAACTCGTCCTTGACGATGAGCTCGTTGATTATCTCAGAGTCCTCGTACTCACCGAATCTGAAGGCCAGGTTGTCGAATACCACGCGGCGGGCCTGGAGCAGCTGGTGCCAGCGCCCCGAGTCCTTGGCGAGCAGCGGACTAGTCTTCAGCACAGCCATCCCTCGTCGCGAGTACGCTTCCGGTCTGTCTCGACCGTCACCTTTGAAGACTTCATGTCGTGTTCGTCCTTCAAATGCGTTGTCGCGGTTGTAGTCTTGGCCCCGTGGAGCTCTCTGAACAACCACGCCCCGCGGCATGTGTTGCTCCCAAGACATATCCATCCGAGCTTTTGTTTCGGGATGTGCGTGACGCGCACACCCCACTTAAAGATGATCGACTGCTCGCTCTTTCGCTGCGGAACCAGCTGTAACAGAGCGCCGTCGGGATCGAAAGCAGCAATGGCAGCTTCAACGGCAGCCGGTACCTCCATCCCGGGCAGCACCCTTCGCTAGCTGAGATGGTGCTGCTGGATCAGGAAAAGCTCAAGCTCGACTTGGCAAAGATCGAGAACCTGGCGCTAGTACCACGTAGCTGCTGGGGCGCTGTTTCTCATGCCGAGAAGCCGCTGTGCTGCGGCAGTGGAGACCCTATCGCTGGCGACTGTCGTCGCAGCCGTGTCGCTGTTGATCTTGTCGAGGTGCTGCAGCTGCTGGCGTCGTGGCACCTGCCGCCCCAGACGATGCTGCCGTAGCGCTTGTGCCGCTACTGATTGTGGCGCTGCTGCTTGGCGCCGCTCACGCGTTCGCAGATCTGCTTGGCTTGGCGTGCGCGGTTGACTTGTGCGCTTCGATATGACGCGATTCTCCTTGCGATCTTCTTCACGATGTCTCGTAACCACACTCTTTCGGTTAGCGCTCCATTTGCGCGCGTCGCAGCTTTTCTTTTTGCCCAATTGGTGGGCTCGAAAGGGAAGGTTTTATGTCGCTTTCGAAGATAGGCAAACTCTGGATATTCTGGGCAACACTACGTCCCTTTAGTTTGCAGATTTCGGAAGGATGTGCAATTTTTGCTCTAACGACTTCCATTCCGAAAGGTCATTTGGAGGGAAGGCGGAAAATCGGTTTTTTCTATCACAATTCGGTACTTCGTTCCATGTGTGTTCTGGAGAGGGTTATCGTGCAAAAAACAGTCGTTCACCGTTTATTGCACACTTAGCAAATACCGGTATTTTGAGAAGAGGTGTTGGCCACTTAAAAAAGAGTTGCTAACAACACCGAGTCGGCAGGCGAACGTGATACCTGGATACTTAGCAGCGATACATGGAATTAGTTGAAGCGAGCATATCTTCACACAAAAATTAAGGCGAACTCCAACTCGTTGGACAAGTGACGTGTGCGGTTCATGGACTCTTGGTAGTCAATAGTCTGCGCTGCGTTCTCTCGCGGCACGTACATTCGTCCTCTGTGCTATTAATGTCCCGTTGCAAGAAGAGGCCCACAAGCAGCACACTAATGAAGGCGCCGCATGTGCGAGACCGACGGAGTCGCCGCTGTTCATCATCGAGTCGACAGGGGCTCCGTGCACCAGATGCTGTGAGGGGGGAGATGATATCGTGGACTCCATCCTACAAACCAGGGAACCGAGAGAGAGAGAGGCGAACGCGAGCGACAGGCAAGCGGAAACGACATGAGCTCGTCACATCCGTTAGTGGAGACGCACCGGCAGTCAATTTTGGAGGGGGCGCTGTTCGTAGCGCCGGGCCGATCGTGAAGAAGCCCGGCTTTTGCACGGTCTTGATCTGGTCGCCTTTCTTGACCACGGTCAAGTATCCGGTGGACCTCTGTCCACTGCGAGTCGTAGCTGTCGTCTCGACGCTCACGAGGGCCACCATCGCGGACACTCGCATCGACGCCGGGTGGGGGTGTCGTCGGGTTGTACGCAACCACGGCCTCGTCCGAGCGCAGAGCGTCTGATCCCGGCGGCTACACAGTTGACTGCAGGGTGAAGAGGAAGAGAGGACGAGTTGTTAGTAGTGGCTGCTGTGTTGCTGTCACCAGGGCGCTGGGCTGCACACTTGATGCGATGGGGATCAGCAAAGCAGATAGAGTAACCGACCCAGCGATTAGCTGTGGGCAGCGTCGGAGGCTGCGTTGGTGGTACGACTGCCGGTATCTGCGTTCTTGTCGTGACTTTCCGCGTAGGCGACAGTTAACGGTGGCGGCGATGACGTCACTGGATGTAGGGGCTGCCGTTGACGGCAGTAGCGTAGGCGACGGAGCTAACGTTGCCATTGGTGACGGCGCCGCAGCCTGGACTACCAGTCATTGGTGTCGGGACTAGGCTCGGAGGTGCCACTGATGGTGGAGGGAGGAGCGTGGTCGGCGGGCTCATCGGTGGTTGTTCGGACGGTGGCGTCGACGTCGAGCAGTTGATGGTGATGTCGCTCACATCGTCCGCTGTAGCGAGCGGCATGACGACGTAGAGTGCGAGAGCGTAGCAATTAATGCAACGTGTCGCGCGCTGCGCGGACTCGACGAGAGAAACACTTAGCGGTCGGGTTGGAATCACATGTACCTTCGCCCGCAGCGGTGCGCTGGGCACTATTTTTCCCGTCAACACTGCTATCAGCAGTGGCAAGACGACTGCTCAGTGGTGATCAAGTCGCGAGGAGGATTGGCTGCTAATGTCTCTCGTGACACCACTGGTGCCGCCACCTCTCGTTCCAAAAATGATCACTATCCAACTCCAGGTACGTGGCGTTCAACGAGAGCACGGAGCGTGCGAACGCACCGCTTCTTGCGCAAGGGTATTCGGGGGTATCTACAGCCGCGCGGGCTGCGCCAGGAGGGCAAAGCGGAGCAGGTGGACCACAATTTTTGTTTTAAAAATGCTCGCTGTAACTAATTCCAATTATCACTGCTTAGTATCATAGTACCATGTTCGCCTGCCGACTTGGTGTTGTCAGCAACATTTTTTGACGTAGCCAACAACTCTTCACAAATACCGATATATTGACTAAATGTGCAAAAATATGGTGAACGACTGTTTTTGCACGATAGCCCTCTCCAGAATGGCTCTTGATAGTTTCTCCCTACTTTCTCCTATTTAGACTCACTTACACACAAAAACACTGCTTGAAAGCGAGGGCGACGCACCGCTGGTACGACGGCGCCAGCAATCTGGATGACACGAAGCCATCGCCACGCTACAAACTCGAGGTCTGCACCGGTTTCATCTACGTCGATTTCATCTGCGTTGGCGGAAGCGCATACGAAAGTTTCAGCAACCGCTCTTAATCACAAAACATGACGTGCCCTGCTCATCGGCATTGTCACCAACTTTGACCGCTCCGTACCAGTGGCCGCTGCCGTGCTTCAATGCCGACTCTCACCCTCTGTTCGCACAAGTAACCAGCATAATGTGTGAACATCCTCGTGGATACGTCCAAACTGCCATGTCAACTCCACCCCTCGCCTTAGGTCGCTGGCCGCCTCTTCGTATTGACGTTCACGAATCACTACTATCAGTAGCACACGAAGTCGTTGTCTTCCCAAGCGCTTTAAACGCCTCTCCATGCCCCCGTCGTACGACAACTCTCTTCTGCCAGCACCTCCCAATGCAATTGAAGAGCACGCTGTCGGAACACGGTCGTCACGACCGCCACCAGTGGCAATAGCTCTGCACCAGGGCGACCCCACATGGAAATGTCAGCCCCCGTCACACCCGATCAACCACGCCAGGCCGCTAGGGCAATTTGAGGGAAACAAGATCTACGTCTGCGGTTTTGATTTGATATGACAATGGCACACCGCACACAAGTGAAGAAGATCTATCGGTGCAGCTCATGGCGTAGGACAGGGTTTCCAGGGATAATTGAGTACCGCCCGACAAGAGGCTTGGACTTCCAAACATGACCCCGCACACCTGCGCTCTCCCCGATGGGGAGGTCGACATACCAGCCGCCAACCTCCGCCTTGTCAATGCTGATATGAAGAATCGCACCGACCACTTTGCTGGGCTCGACTCAGCTGTCACCAAAAGGAATTTGGCGTCGAGTCCATGCCGAGGTCTACGAGACAGATGAGGTTGTAACCGTAACGGGCTGATAAGGCAGATGTTCAAGAAAGAGTGCATCGAGCACGTGGGGAGTCGTCAGGTGGGACGTGTTTGCAATGATCAAGCAGTGGCCACCCGCGTTTCCGCACTCCAACGGCCCAGTTTCCCTCCGCGCACCTTCTACCCCGCGCCGTACTTCTTCCAGTGTATACACGGGTGGGTTGATGGCAAACGCTCGGAACGCAACATTGAGTGGACAAACCCAGCAGTAAAGGACACCCCAACACACAACAGCGCCAGAGCGCCCGGCCATGGTACCTTCCGGAGCGCACCGCGCGGATTCAAGGAGTATGTTGTACGCACGGGTCTCGACCCCAGCGTGTGTTGTTTCGTTCCGGGTTTATTCGCGCTTACAACCTCGAAGAGCTACAACACCTACTGAAACCTGCTCAGGCATATCGAGAGTGTAAGAGAGAACCGCATGGGCCTAGGTCGAATCGTCTGGGATTTTGAACGTGCTTTGATGATGGCTGTTGGAGATCACTTACTGGATGCCGTGAGAGTGAGGTGCCACTTTCATTGGAAGCAAGCCGCTCTACATCGGATGAAAAAGTACCACATCCCAGCCGAAGAGATCTCCACCGCAATAAAGAAGGGCGTGCTGGCTAGACCTGCTCTCAGTGGTGGAACTCGTTCACATCGAAGGTGCGTGAGTAAACTGGGTGGTAGCAAAGCTCAGATCGCGGGGTCGAGAGCAGCGTACCCAGTACTCTTCGCGAAAGTAGCTACGGTTTTGGAGATACTTCGAGCGAACGCAGTTGGTGCTGTTTCCTCTCCGGTTTTAGGACGGCTGGACGATCCTTGTATCAGAGATCAACCGCGCCAACAATCCTCTTTAGCGCATTAGCAGGGGACTCAACGATTCGTTCCCCAGCACGCACCAAAACCTGCCCGTATTCGTCATGACCATTGAACGAATATATCGCCACTGATCCGCTCTGCGGAGCGGCATCCACCACGAACGAGCCTGAAAACACAAAATCTCAGTCTACTCACTTCCTGTGGCTATCGGTCTCGATGGCATACCCGAGAATGACGAGACAGGCTCGATCGGCTCACAAAGCGAAGGAGAAGCAAGCGCAGTAAGTAGTGCAGGCGACGGTAATGACGACGCTGGAATTGGCGGCTACAACGCAGAGCAGGAAGACAGCGGGTCGGATGTTGCCGACCTCGTCAACGAGAGGGCGAACAGTGAGTCTGGGTTTAACAACCGTGGTCACACCTACGAGTACGAGGGAGATGATGCCAGCGATAGTTATGGTGTGGCAAAGCGTCTCGCGGGAAGAGGTAGGGGGCACCCCACTGCCCCCAACCCGGCGGTTGGCCGGTCAAATGAGGACTGGCAGCGACTGGCCCGGTTATATGGGCCACACAAAAATGTTTCATATACGGGCGATAGTGAAGTTAGTCAGGATTAGGCGCCTGGGAAGGTTCGCATTTCGTACTTACTTTTAGGGTAGGTTCGGAGACGTACTATTAGGGCAGCCTGGAGCCAGTTTCAGAAGGAGATGTCTTATTCACAATCAGTAGAGAATTTCCATGCAAGAGCTCAAGTCTCCCCGCTCCCTCTTCTCTTCACTCCCTTCTCATGAGCGCCAACATACGACCGCAGAAGGTCGGGCGCGGGTGGAGGGAGTTGAGAGCTCCCAGGTTTGTCGAGTGTGCCAGCGTGCTGGACACTTCATAGCGCCTGTGTGCCTGTGTGTGCGTGTGGTCTAGAGTGTGGCGAAGTGCGCGAAGTGACATCCTGCATTCTGTATTAGCGTACTCTGCGGTAAACCCAGACGTATTGTCCTCCATATTCGCGCTATCTGGACCAGTTGGTTGACAGGTAGCGTAGTGAACGCGTATGAAATCAAACAAGGTCAGCGGTAGTAAAGAGTGTGCGAAAGCGTTAGAGAGGGCCAGCAAGAGGAGCGTGAATAAGAGCCCAACGAGACCAGCAATAAGGCTGGGCGTAAGAGCCCAAAGAGGGATAGCGTTGGAACGTTCCTTGTTGGTTTTGGGAGTTGTTCGCCAGCTTGGAACAAGAGTTAAGAGTGGCCAGTGTGTATAACCACGTTAATTTTGAGCTTGTGCGTGTCGAGACTGGCAAGTGCTAGACCTCAAACCTCCGCGTTACAGGCTTCAAGAACTGACCCCGGAGACAACAGTGTGAAAGGATTGACCCAGAGCTAGGGGTGTGTTGTACGTGCATATCGATTGACCTGTGTGAGTGTAAAATACTAGCTTGCTCCCAGGCTTTCCGCTTCCCATCGTCTGAGCCTGGATTGCTGTGCGAGAAACTGCACGCCCCTTCTTCGCTTAGAGCAGGATCAACAATTAGTGATAGATTTGAGGAGATCGTGTTTCAAGGTCTCAAAAGGCTAAGAACATTCTGAACTCAATCTCAAACTCGAATGTGATCAAAAGGCAATTAAAAGTAAATCGACTTTAAAGGGGAGACAATCACTCAGGCGAGGACGCCAAACTGCAAGAGTTGCCGATTTGACGCGCAGGCGCGCGGTGTCGGTAGCAGGCATCCGCTCTCGCTACGAACCGCGCCCCAGCGCCGGAGCGCCATAAGTGCCGCCATGGACGACGGAGCCTTTCAGCAATATCCGCTCGAAGCGCAGTCTTCAGGGGCGGTCGAGCAGAACGAGCTCGTTCCGGTCTCCCCTCTGGGTATTTTGCGCAACGACGAATCGGACTCGCAATCGCACGCCCAACGGAGCGCACTGACGAGGAGCCATGGTTTACCTCCAAACCACCCTCAAGCTACTGGCCGGCCGAGAGACCATATATGGCACCACTTCGAGAAGATCCTCAGCGGCAAGCAGCACCCGGACGCTGTGTGTCGGAGCTGCGACCAGACCGTCAAGAACGCGAGGGAGCAGAGGCAAGCTCGTGCCAGTGAGTACAGGGCGTCACGACACTCGGCGATCTCAATGCGAAATCGGTGGCGAGTCCTCCATCGCGCCTGTGCTGTTTCTGATGATGAAGACGTGGTCGAGGTCTGCTATCCCGACCACTCAATCAACGAACATGCGTTCCAACTACCTGTCTCGCGAGTTTTCTCCACTTGCGCACTGCCGTTCTTGTTGGTGGAGTACCGGAGTTCCAGATGCTGTTCAAGTTGCTCACTCCAACGCTCAGCCTTCTGACACAACACCAACTCGCAGGGTCGCTGTTGACGCTCATAGCGAAGGTGTACAAGGCCAAGGTCATCGAGATGGTGAAGAAGAAGCGCGTTATCTCCCTGGTGCCGGATGCCTGGACAGACCAGATCAGCAGCAGCATCCTGATCTTCGTTGTTGTCTCCCCAGCAAGGAAGTCGCTGTGTTGGTAATCACTACCGACTGGCACAGCCAGACAACACAGCCGAGTACCTCGCAGACCAAATCCGCAGAGTTGTGGTGGATGTGGAGACCGGCGCCGTGGTAGCGGCTGTTCACACTGACAATGCGAAGAACATCGTCAGCGCGCGTCGATCGATCGAACAAAAGCGACTAGTTTTAGGAGGCGGTTGTGCCGCTCATGTGCTCAATCTCCTGATACACAACATCTGCGGCTCGGTCGCGGTGGTCGCTCGAGTTCGAGTTCGAGACCAAGCAATCGAGATCGCAAGATTCGTCCGCGAGCACTATGCTGTCTTGGACTTGTTTCAAGGTGCGCAACGGGCGAACGCAACTGTGGGGCAGCGGAGTCGCGCGCTAGTTCTCCCAGTGTCGACCAGATGGTTCTCAACGCATGCTTTCTTTGCAAGTGTGCTCGCGAACAAACCCGCGCTACTTGAAGTGTTTCCCTGCAACGACATTATGAACCGCTTTGCGGCGTCAAGCGCAGCTAGCGCACGGCGGTATCTGCTTCGAGGGCTAGTAGGGTGTCGGCAACTGTGGCACCAACTCAAGCGCGCTGTTCGACTACTCGAACCGATCGTCGACGCACTACGGGAGGTAGAAGCCGACTCCAGCTCTACCTCTGTCGTCTACGGGAAGTTTCGCTTGATCCTCCACCACCAAGCTTACACACGAAGCAGCGCGTGGACATGTGAGCGCACACGAACGTCATAAGATGCATCCGAGATCGAGTGCACACAGGACGACAAGGACAACGGTGACAACGATCAAGGCACAGATGGCAGTAAGGGTTCTCGCTCCCATTCCGTCGAATCGCGTGTTCTTCTCCTCGTCAAGAAGCGGTGGGAGTTTGTCCACACTCCTGCAATGCGGATCGCTTTCTTGATGGACCCCTGCACTGATTTGGACGAGTTCATGGGGCGGGACGAGAGCGAAGCTATTTGTGATGCCTGTGACTACGCAGACCGAAGGCAGATGCTGATACGGTGTGGAGCAACGAGAAGCAAGTTCAAAGGCCAGCTATACCAGTATGCCGACGAGAAGCGCAGCTGGCTTCTAGCCCATCCGCTTGAATATCGTGACACAAGCCCCCGCTTTTTCTGGAGCTGCTGCAAGACGCGATATCTTCTGCTTGGCGAGCCTGCGAATTTGGTCTTCTCGATTCCAGGATCGTCCGCGGCAAGCGAGAGAGCGTGGAGTATCTTCGATCTGATTCACACACAAAAACGGAATCGGCTGTCAAAAAACAAGGTTGAGGCTCTAGCTTTCATCTACTGTAAAACCCGGGATAGTAGGGTCCACCTGATCTGCACTTTTCATGCCCGTGTTCGACCTATAAAATTTATTCATCGCTAAGACTGATCTGATCAATAACCGGCGCTGCAGCAAAGATGTCAATTGAGAGCGGAACCCAGACAGCCGAGCTGGAGTGGGCAAGCGTGTCCGACCACGTGGTGTGTAGGAAGTCGCTCCACTAGACGCAGCCATCGTTGATTCGGTCGAGGACGCGGACAAGATCGTCCTAGTCGTCGTCGGCCAAGATGATGTCGAGCTTCTGGAGTGCGATCTAGAGCTTTGTCTTGGCGATGAAGCCGGCGTTGTCGCTGTCGCAATTGCAAAATCCGAGCTTGAGCAGCTTGCAGAGCACGAGAACAGGCTTGGCGGTGGCTCAGAGTCGACTGCGCGCGCGACGATGTAGTCTCGGCACTCTTTCAGCACCTGCTCAGACGTCAACCCGATGCGAGTGATCGCGTCAGCGTGGATGTCAGCGACATCCGTTGTCGGGAAGCGCTGTGTGATGAAGCGGTGCATCTCGCTCTCGAGTACGACAATGACCTGCAGCAGAACGTCGCGATTAGACGGCGAGATCTTGCCGTCCATATTCTGGTTGTATGGGTAGAACAGCATGCGCACAGTCTTGAGATACTCGGACCTCCCGTGGTCCTAGATGCTCCCAGCGCGGGCGAGTATCGGCCGGTCTGAATCGCGGTGATTGAGTGTTGGGAAGATCGACGTCAACGGCCGTCGACAGCGTAACTTGGCTCGACCATCGGCGACGAAATCGCGTGGTGAAGCTTCGGTCTCACTTTCAGTATTGTGACAGCAATCGTAGCGGGATGAGCGAGCGAAACAGACGCGGCTGCAACGGCAGCATTGCGTAGCATTGGTGTTCTTTGGCGCACCGATCACTGCGTCCCGCCGTGACTGCTGCTGGACTGGAACGAGGTAACTCGGCGGCGAATCCACTGGTGCTTGCTGTTCTGCATGGGTTTGACAACCAGAACAAGTCGACTCAGGCAATACGACATCAGACGTGCAGCGGCAAAGATGGCTTGTGATGCGATACTGTAGACAGACAGCGACCGAGTTGGTGTCAAGCGAACCGAGATCGTAGTCGCTGAGAAGGTCGTTCTGAGTTTGTCTTGAGCTTTCTCACCTTCTCGAGCTTAGAATCGACTGTGATGCGCCGTCGAAGTCGGCGGTCGAGACGAAGCCCGTCTTTGTGACCATCCTCGGCATATCCAACCTCGGTCTCGCTGCGGTGGCAATCACGCTGGGTGCCATCGCTGGTGCTGCCCTCCGTCCGTGCGATTGCGAACAATTCCGGGTTTGCTAAAGTTCTCAATTAGAGAACTTAAGCAAACCCGGAATTTTCAATTTTACCGTAAAAAAGTCCAAAATCTTGTCTCTACTCCGCGGATTTTACCGGAAACACACAATCAAAGGCAAATAGCGTGTGACCGGCAACACTTTCCGTCTAGTCGGGATTGGTAAAAAATGAACCTTTTAGACAAAGTCTGAACAGGTAAGACCGTCACACACGTGCGCGCTCAAGAACACTCGCGCCTCTCTAGGGACCAATACATACAGAACACAGTAGCGCTATTTCATAGCTTGCTGAGCTTATCCGTAGCGCGTTTGGCGCTGTTTTGAAGAAGTTGGACATCGAAGCA
>JAASGD010000394.1:0-23847 GCA_023334115.1 Globisporangium megalacanthum
ATGTGGGCGAATATGCCGGCGATGTCGGACTGTAAGCAGGCGACGTGGGCGAGTACGCTGGCGACGTCGGCGAGTAGGCTGGCGATGTCGGACTGTACGCAGGACTCGTCGGACTGTACGCGGGACTGGTTGGGCTGTACGCAGGCGATGTCGGTGAATACGCAGGCGAAGTCGGACTGTACGCTGGGCTCGTTGGTGAGTACGCTGGCGACGTCGGACTGTACGCGGGACTCGTCGGACTGTACGCCGGCGAGCTCGGCGAGTACGCCGGCGACATGGGGCTGTACGCAGGCGAGGTCGGGCTCAGCGGAGACGCTGGGCTGTGCGCGGGCGACGCCGCCATAAACCCAGGCGACGCGGCCATGAACCCTGGCGACGCCGGACTCGCCATCGGGGAGAACGCACCAGCTGCAGGCGAGAAGCCGCCACCGCCTGGGCTAAACGGAGACGACGCAGTGAAGCCTGGCGTCGACACGAACGGCGTCGAAATCGGTGTGCCCGGGCCGTGGTCTGGCGAGCGCCACTCGTTGTCGAGTCCGCGCATGACTTGCTGGATCTCTGACGCTTCGTACTCGATCGCGTTCGCGAGCTTCTTCGCGTCAAGCACGAGGTCCATGAGCCCAGTGCCGAGCGGCGCGAGCTGTCCGAGCATAATGTTCTCCGACACGCCCGTGAGCGGGTCACCCTCTGAGAACATGGCCGCATCCATGAGGATCTCAACTGTCTCTTCGAACGAGCACCGCACGAGCGGCCCCGAGTCGTCGCGGTTGATGCCATGGCGCGTGATCGCCATCAAGTGGCCGCGGAACGTCATCACGTCGGCCAGACACGCCAAGTGGCGGTAGTTCACGTACGCGCCATCGAACGAAATCACTTGGCGGATCTCGTTCAGCAGCGCCCGTCGCACCGCTTCAATGCCGAGCACTTGGATGATCTCGACAATGTCGTTCGAGATCGTGCGCGTTGCGTCCACTTGCGGGTAGCAGAGCACGTCGAGCAGGTTCGTGCCGTCCGTGTCGAGCACCCACTCGGTCATCATCTTGAAGCCCACGTCGTCAAACCAGTGCGTCTGGCGGCCTTCGCGGATGTACACCTTCTTCACGCCCTGGATGCCGCGCAGCTTCATCTGCGTCAGCATGTTGTGCTCGACGCGCTTGAGGAACGTGTCGTCTTCCTGGCCCACAACTGCTTCGCCCGACCGCTGCAGTTTCTCCTCTTCGTCGCTCATGATCCGGATACGGAGGACAAGCTTGTCCGCATTGTCGTCTGTAAAGATACACGACAGGTCCTGGCCGTACTCCGACTCGATCTGCGCCGCAATCTCGCTCATCGACAGCTTCTTGTCCGCCATCATCTCGCGGTTCAGCTCAATCCGCAGCAGCCACGGCGACCGCGCCATCGGCGTGTCTTCGTCCGGCATCTCGTAGTACGTCGCGACAAACTCCTGGTCCTCTTCAATGATGGTATTCATCGGGTCCGGGTCGTAGTAGATCGCAGTGTTCGCTGTCACGTCTGCGAGCGTCGTGTACTCGAGCTGCGACTGGATGAACTTGGCCTTGTCTGCGTCGTGCGCCGAGTCGGACGTGAGGAAGATCTGGAGCGACGGCGTGCGCACGTCCTTTGCGACGTTCATAATCTCTTTCAAGCGCGGCACACCGAGCGTCACGTTCTTCGCCGATACACCGGCGTAGTGGAACGTGTTGAGCGTCATCTGCGTCGCTGGCTCGCCAATCGACTGCGCCGCCACGACGCCTGCCATCTCACCAGCAGCGACGAGCGCACTCGTGAACTTGGACTCAATCTCACCCACGAGCCACTCGAACGCAGTCTCCGTGAGCCGGTGCTCGAGCGTCACGCACTTGGACGCGAGTGTCGAACGCAGCAGAATCTGGAAGAACAGCGTCGCGTTGTCTTGCGCTTCGACACTCAGTGGATCGTCGCCTTGCACAACGACAATCTTCTTGCACAGCTCTTTCACGCCGTCAATGATGCGCGTTGGGTGGAGACTCGACGGCTTCTGCATGTCGACGCTAAAGAGCTGCTGCGCGTTCTCGACGAGCCGCCGAATGTTCACTGGCACTTGCGCGGCATTGTCCGACTCTTGGCCTTGGCCACGACTCGCGAGAATCACGCGCAAGTTCACGCGGTCTTTCTGCAGCTGCGCGATCTCTTCCCGCAGCACTTGCTGCGTGCGCTGGTCCGAGCGAATGTCCTTGATAATGTCGGGCTCGAGGAAGAGCTGGTCCGGGCACTTGGGCACGCACCCAAGGAGCTCGCTCGCCACGTCAAACACGTACTTGGCGTCAAACTCGCGCTTGTTCAAGCGGTGCGACTCGAACCGCTGCTTCTCGACCCACACCGCGTCCATGCCGTCTTCGCCGTACAGAAACTGGATGATCTCGCCTTGCGCGTTCCGTACTGTGCCGTCGTACCGCGACATGACCGACTCCATGGACTTGACGAGCCGGCGCTGGATGTACCCGGTCTCAGCTGTCTTCACAGCTGTGTCAATGAGCCCTTCGCGGCCACCCATGGCGTGGAAGAAAAACTCTTGCGGCGTCAAGCCTTTCAAGTACGAGTTCTCGACGAACCCGCGACTCTCGGGCCCGAGGTCGTCTTTGCCGTAGTGCGGGAGCGTGCGGTGGTTAAAGCCGTACGGGATGCGCTTGCCTTCGACGTTCTGCTGGCCGACACACGCAATGATCTGCGAAATGTTGATGAACGAGCCTTTCGAGCCGGACGTCACTGTCGCTTTGATGTTGTTCGTCTCGTCCAGACTCCCCTGCGCCTCTCGCCCGGCCTGGTCTCGAGCAGTGTTCAGCACCTTGTTCACGAGCTGCTCAAACGACTGCACCATCGTACGGCCTGGCTGCGTCTCGAGCTCGCCCTTCTGACCGCGCTGCACGAGGTCGTGCACCTGCACTTTCGCTTGCGTGATGATGTCGACAATCGTCTTGAGCGTGCTCACGTCTGCAATCGTGTCGCTCACGCCGACCGTGAAGCTGCGGCCGACGAGCCAGTTGTTTACGAGCTTCTGGACGGCACCGAGGAAGTACTTGGCCTCCTCTGCTCCTTTCTCGAGCATCGTAATGTGGATGAGCCCACCGGCTGACGACCCAATGACCTTCTTGTCGATAATACCAGCGAGGAGCTCGCCTTGCTGCACGATCACGCGCGAGTCGAACGGCGAGAGCTCTGTGAACTTCTCGTTGCTGTTGTGGATTGACGCAAAGCCGACAAAGTTGATCACGGGAATGATCTTCGAGAGCAGTTGCTTGCCTGTCCAGATCGGCCTGTACTTGCCGAGTTCGCCTTTCTTCGGCACGAGGATCGCGGGCGTCGGCACGCGGCCGTCCCAGTTGAGCACCCACATGAGCAGGTTCATCGTCACGTCCTTGTCGACAAACACGTCGCGCTTTGTAAACTTCTGCACGCCGAGGAGCGAGTCCTGGACAATACCCATGACGGGCCGGTTGCTCTGCGGCGTGATGATCACCTTGTGTACCATCATGAGCTCCTGCGCCTCGGCTCGCGCTGTCATGGACTGCGGCACGTGGAGGTTCATCTCGTCACCGTCAAAGTCGGCATTGTACGGCGCGGTGACCGAGAGGTTGAGCCGGAACGTCGACCAGTCAAAGACCTTGACTCGGTGCGCCATGATCGACATCTTGTGCAGCGATGGCTGGCGGTTAAAGAGCACGAGGTCGTCGTCGCGCAAGTGGCGCTCGACGATCCAGCCGCACTTGAGCGCGAGGTCCGACTTGTTCTTGATGTAGCGCAAGTCGATGCGGTTCCCGTCTTCGCGGATAATGTACTTGGCGCCCGGGTGCTCGAGCGGGCCGTTCGAGATAAGCTGGTGCATGTACGTCATGTTGAACGGCGTCACACGCTCGGGGACGGTGAGGTTCATCGCGATCGACCGCGGGACGCCGACCTGGTCAATCTCGAGGTTCGGGTCCGCAGTGATGACTGTGCGTGCGGAAAAGTCGACGCGCTTGCCCATGAGGTTCCCTCGGATGCGGCCTTCTTTGCCACGCAAGCGCTGGCGCAGCGTCTTGAGCGGCTTGCCGGAGCGTTGCTGCGCCTGTGGCAGCCCAGGCTGCTCGTTGTTGAGAAACGTCGCGAGGTGGAACTGCAAGAGCTGCTCAAACTGCTCGATAATGTGCGACGGCTCGCCTTTGCGGACACAGTTGAGCAGCGCGAGGTTCGCTTTCACGATCGACGCGAGGTTGTGCGTGAGGTCGTCTTCGCCTCGGGCCATGCCGTCGATCGCCACGGACGGCCGCACGTGCGGCGGCGGTACGGGCATGAGCGTCATGACGAGCCAGTCCGGTCGGGCCCAGCGCGGGTCGAGGCCGAGCGCAAAGCAGCCTTCGTCCGAGATGTTCTTGAAGATCGACAGCACTTTCGCCGCGGGGAGGTTCTGCTTCCGGTCGCCCGAGCCCGGGACGTCTTCCATTTGCTCAGGGAACTCGACCAGGAGCTTGATGCCTTGCTTCCGGTACTTGGGCTGAAGGCCGCCACAGCCGCCGTGGCCGCCTTCTTTCGGCTTCGACTTGTCGTCCAAGCCGCCTTGAAGCCCAATGTTCAGGTCTTCCCGCATCTTCTCCATGTCGGCTTCTTCGCCGTACTCGCACATGGACTTGTTGCTGCAGATCTCGTACACGGCCTTGAGCCGCCGCTTGCCGTTCTTGATGCGCATGGCTGCACGGAAGCGGTGGTCGCGCTCGTCGCTCAGCACTTTCGAGCAGTGGAAGCACACGGACCGGAGGATCTTGAGCACTTCTTTGATGAACCCGAGGTGGAACATGGGCCGCGCGAGCTCAATGTGCCCAAAGTGGCCCGGGCAATCGTTCACCTTGCCGCCGCTGCCGCTGTACGTGCCTGTGAGAGGCGAAAGACGAGAGACAGTGAGCACAACCGTCCCTTCTTCCTCTTCTAGGGAGCTAGCTATACAAGCGGCGCTATTGGAGGACGGCTCGGTCTACTCACAGTCGCACGTCTTGCAGCGCGCGCGAAAGTCGCACGTGCCCATGCGCGGATCGCCAATGCCTCCAATGACTGGGTGTCCATTGAGGTACGTCTCAGGGCGCGAGATGCCGTCCGGAATGAGTCGGTCGTTCACTTTCATCTGCTTGGTCACCGACATGGCGCGGATCTCTTCGGGTGAGAAGACGCCGAACTGAAGGTACTTGACGCGCCGCAGCCGCGCGGACGAGTACGAGAACTGCGTCGACGACATGGTGGTCTATCTACTACTGTGCGACGGAGCCTCCACACGCACACACACACGCCGCTCGCACTCTCTTGGAAGAGCGAAGAGCGACTTGGGCGAAACGGGGCGAGTTCGCAAGTGGCGGCCAGCGGCGGGAGCCACGGAAAAAGGGGGAGGAACGGGAGTTCTGAAAAAGACCGAATAATTATAACGCCGTGGCGTCGATAGTGATGAAAACGAAGACGGCACTTTCATGCGGGAATGAGGGGGGAGGACACTAAAGTGAGAGGCTGGGTTCAAATTCGTTTGAGGGAGGACATGTCCTGTGTGAGCTCTTGAAGCCGAGTCCGGAGGTCATGTGGACAAACCACACACCTCCATGACCACTTGACAACCGATAGTACAGCTCGAGTTCCAGACGCAACTGATTTGACTGTCGTAACGCGGAAAACCGCTGATGAAAGCCAACCGTGTCGACAGCGAGTGGTTGAGATCGACACGTGAGCACTTGGTGGCAACAAACACTCTGGGATCGCCCTCTCTCTGTGAGCTTACACGGAGCTGACAAGCTCCAGAGAACAGTTTGTGCCCATCGGGTGACAAATCGACTCGGTCGTCCTCGCCTTGTGGACGCAATGCGTGTACTGGCGGCACTCGCGAGTGTTCTACCAATAGCTGATGTTGTTGCTGTTGCTGCTGCCAGCAAACGGAGCTCTCTGGTAGTCCTGATAGCGTCTCGGACTCGCGCTCGGACTCCGCACGGACGACCACGTCGCGTTCCCTACTGCTCGAGAAGCTGTCGCTCGCACGGATGACGGTGAGTGTCTGCGCGGAGACGCCATCTTTGGCTGGAACGTACACTCGCCTTGTCGAATCGCGTCCCAGATCTTCTTCTCCTCTGCGAGCCGAGCTTCTCGCTGCGTCGCCCACTGCATCGTACGAACAAAGAACGCCGCGTTGGCGGCCTCGGGCGACACATTGGCGGTGGAAGCAGCAGCAGCATTGAAGGCCCTCAGCGTTTCCCAAGCGTCCTTGTAGAGCGGGTTCTTGAACGTGCACTCGAGCTGTGCGAGCTCGTTGTAGAAGCTCCGGAGGCGCGAGTCCTTCGCCTCCTTCGCGTGCTTCCACCGGACCTGCTTCTCGTAGATCGCGCTCGCTTGCGCTGAATCGATGCGAGAACTCGCGGAGGGCCCTCGACTCGTCGACGCTGGTGCGTCAGTGTCGTCTTGCCGACAGCAAGCGCAGCGCTTGTGGTGACCCCCGTGGCGTGAGGTTGTGGCTTCTCGCTCCGACCGCTTCTGGGCCATCCGTCTGCTCTTCTTGGACAGCTTCGGTGCGTTCTGGCACCGCAAGCTTGCCGTGTCAGTGAGTGCGCCAGTGCATCCACACGGTCGAACCATGAGCAGCCTGCAAACGAACCAACGCACCTGCATCCGATCCGTCAGCTCGTTCTGCTGCTCCCAGCGCTCGCGGCGTTTCTTCTTGTACGCCTCGCCGATGGCCCAGAGCCGGTGGATCGCTGCAGGGATCCCTTCGTCCGCTTGGCTGCTCCTCTTTGTCTTCAGCGTCGAGTGGACGTCTTCTTCTGGGTGGCTGCTCGCTCGCTGAGATCGCTGCTTCGACAACTGGTACAAGCGTTCGTGGACCGGCACTGGCTCTGCTCGCACCAGGTTCGCAGAGTGCGGCGCGACGTGCGGGTGGAAGACGCCGGCTGCCTTCTGCTGCGCAAGTAGCCGCTCTTCCTGTTGGTACTGGTAGATCAGGCCGAGCAAGTGCAGTCGGTCCTCCACTTTGCACTGCGCAAGTTCGTCGTCGCACTTGTGAAAGAGCGCGGACGAGTGGCTCGCGATCACGGGCTTGCCGATCACCTCTGCGCTCTGCCGAGCTGCCTCCTGCTGGCGCAGGTGCGACAGTTTGTGCTCCTTTGCCGAGTTCCATGCCAGTAAGTGAGAGACGTTTCGGTCGATCCGCTTCGACCGCTGCACGAAGACGCGCGAGAGAGAGGGAGTTAGCGTGTGAGTATGAACGCGGATCGAAGATAGAGGGTGTGAACTCCTGCAGCCCACGCACCCGGTTGATCGTCGGTGTCGGCTGGAGGCAGCCATCCTCTGTCTCGCACGCAGCAAGACGGATCTGCTCCTTCCTCATCCGGTTCTTCGTCATGAACTGCTGCATGCGGACTTGGAAGTCGGGCTCGAACGTCGCGCTCTCTCGCAGGAGCTTGAGCGAACTGCGGCTCACGCGCGGCATGCTCGAGGAGAACGAGTCCGGCGCGATTCGTGGCGGCGACGGTGACGGGTTGTCATTCGTGAGCTCTTGACGCTCATTGCCATGACGAAAGAGAGCTGCGCTGTGTTCTTTGCGAAGCTGCGCTGTTCGTGCTGGCGTGGCTCGACGCGGACGCTCAGTCTCCTCCAGCTCCGTCTTCACAAGACTCTTCTCCAGTGTGTGAGGCGTGAAGGAGCGCATCTCGTCACTGAAACACATGACGCGCGCAGGGTGGAAGGTCGATAGCGGCGGTGTCGGTGAAGACGACCCTGATGATGCCAGCGGCTCGCCCGACCCGTTGTCCGATCCTATCGCGAGCCTGTTCATCTGTTCGATCGGGAGCACGAGGAGCGCGTCGTCCTC
The DNA here is from genome assembly GCA_023334115.1 of Globisporangium megalacanthum. NCBI lineage: Eukaryota > Oomycota > Peronosporomycetes > Pythiales > Pythiaceae > Globisporangium > Globisporangium megalacanthum. The sequence continues at coordinate 7,847 of JAASGD010000394.1, forward strand.
GGGAATGTCCGTTGTGTCACGTTCTGCGGCCCAGTCGCTGGCTTCGAGTCTCTCGCAGTCGCCAACAAGAAGCAGATCCTGTCGAGTGATTGCGAGCGATTCGGTTAAGGAACGCATCAACACACAACCCATTCACATCCTCGAGTGAGTATGAACGAACCTGCAGCAGTCGCTTCAGTGCCACCACTTCATCATACGCGTCTGTAACAAGTACAATGATGCAGCAGCGGCATCAAGGTCAGAGAGAGCGGCAGCATGGGACGCAGTCAATGAGTGAAAAAACACACGAGGGACGGGTGGGTACTCGCTCACCCTGGAACTTTTGCTCGATCTCGTCCTCCTCCTCGCGCTCGCATGCCGCGACGTCATCCTGGAATGAGGGTCTCGAGCTGAGCATTAGGGCAGGGGAATGCTGTGCTTGATGGAGAGGGGGTGACAGCCAAGCTCGAAGCAGCAAGTGTCACCACTTTGCCAGGTCCAAGGACGGAAATATGCATGAATCAGACCAAGTTGAAGTTGTTCTCCGACTCCGACTCAGCTGTTCCATATCTGAGTTTAAAATCATTGCAGCGTGAGAAATACGAATCCAAATCCGAATCCGAACGGAACAATGGCGAGCAGCGTCTCGAACGGACTCGGCTGGGAGCGCTTCGAGGAGCTCACGAAGGCAGCGGTCGCTGCAAACCCACACGATGGCGGCACACGTTTCTTTCTCAAGACACGCGTGCAGCGTGGCCGCGGCGTCCAGATCGTGTCCCGCGTGACGAGCGGCGACCGCGGCCTCAGCGCCACGTATCGCACGCCGCTGCCGAGTCACCTCGGGCGCCTCACGCGGCTGCTGCGCTTCGTGATGCAGGAGATGCTCGGCGCGACACTGTCCGGTCGCGACTCCAGCGCGAATCCGGTTGCTACCACACCCGCGAGTGTGCCAGGGGTGACGACACCAACGCCACCACCACCACCAAGTGCGTCCAAGCCCACGCCGTCCAAGAAGAAGAAGAAGAACGCCAAGAAGAAGTGAAGCGAACAACCACACAGTAGGACGAACGCGTACAACGAGAAGCCGGTAGTGCAATCAGTCTACTGGTTAAGCTCACAGACTCTTGCAACAGGCCGATCGCAGGCCTTATAACAAGTCGCGCATGTACACGGTCGTGATGATGCCGCACGTGTAGCCTTCGTTGAACTTGTAGCGCACACTGGCGCGCGTGTCGCCGCTGCCGTCGTCCTTGAGCTCCTCTGCGCTCTGTTTCTCGCTCGCGTCCCGCTTGCGCTTCGCCTCGCGGTGCGCGAACGCGAACGGGTTCCGCTTGCGGATCGCGTCGAGCTTGGCTGCGAGCTTGGCGTCTGAAGAGCCACCGACAGGTGGCTGTCAGTGCCAGCATTGGACGAGTCCAAGCCTCGTTTCCTACACAGTACGCACCGCTGAGCTCTGGGAGCGTGAACGTTGCAGTGGCTGCGCCGTCCACTGGCGCTGGCTTCCGACTCGGAGCCGCGTCGCTCGTCTTGACGCTCGATCTCGTCGCGGCTTCGCTGCGCCGCATCTGCTGGAGCTCCACTTCGCGCGTAATCATCTTCTTCACGGCCAGCGGCAGCATCGCATAGGACGCCCCGTCGCTCTCGCCACCACGGAACTCGAGGAGCTCGTGGAGCGCACTGAGCAGTCACAACCAAGCCACACACACACAGTCCGTCAGTGACCGAACGACACGGGACAACGCCCTTCCTCTCTCTCGCCCAGCACCAGCTACAGTGCACGTACGGCTCGAGCGCATAGTCCTCGCTTCCGTCTGGGAGGTACTTTGGGCGGAACGAGAGCCCGAGCGCCGCCATGAGCTCAATCAAGCGCTGGACCATCGCTTTCTCGTCCGCACTCTGGAGCGCGACGTTCAAGCGCCGGATGTTGGGCGACAGGATCGCCACGAGCCACGGGACGACGTCGACTGCGAGCACAGCAGCACTCACACGCAGACTCGCGTGCAACTGCGAGTTCTCGACGAACGCCTGGAGGATGCTCGTCGCTTTCTCGGCCCGCACTTGAGCAGCAAAGTGCGCCCGCGGGTACTCGACGCGCCGTCGCGAGCTCGTGCAGCACGCGCGGTGCACAGCGAGCGCAGCGAACGGGACGTATGCGAGGAACGCAAACTGCTGCTCGGCGCGCACTTTCGTGTCCCACGCGTCGGCGACGCCGAGCCACTCGAGCGCGTCGCAGAGTTTGCGCATCGTCGGGTCGTTGAAGACCATCTTGGGGAGGTTCTCGTCCAGCGCGTTGAGGAGCAGCGGCGTGTTGCCCATGGACAAGGCCGCGTCTTCGATCTCGGCGAACGACGACAGCGACAAGGCGCTCGAGGCTGAGGCGGCTACCGGCTGGGCCGCTGACCGCGCTTTCGGCTGGTAGAACACCTTGTCCATCGTGTCATAGACGCCGCTCGCGTGGTCTTTCCGGCCCACGAGCCCGGTCGCGATCGCGATCGCACTGCTGCTCGTGGTCGCACGCGACTGGGTGCTGTGGAACTGCAGTGCGTTGAGACAGTAGCGGATGTCGTTGTCGCCACTCGCAGCGAGCGTCGAGAGCGCGCCAGTCGACGCCGGGAGTCCCTCGGCCTTGCAGATGAACTTGAGGCGACTCACGAGCCGCTGAGCGTGGGGCGTGTCGAGCACAAAGATCTTGGCGAGCTTGCGCAGTGGCCGGAGCACGGACGCGTACTGGTCGTTGCAGATGCAGATGAGCGGTCGCGTGAGCGGGTGGTGGCTCGCGCCGCCGCCGCCAGTGCGCCTCGCCTTCCCGTTCGTCGTCGTGGTGCTGGCGCTCTTCTTGGGCGGCAGCGGTGCCGACACGATCTCCTGGATCGCTGCGATCGCAGTCCGGCCGTCACCGCTGTTCATGGCGCCGTCGATCTCGTCCAAGATGATGCAGTTGGGCTTGCGCTCGCCAAAGATCGACTGCATCTCCATCGCACTGATGATCTGAGAGTGGGTGAGGTCTGTCCGTGAGCTAGCCAGCCATCCAGTCGACAAGGACGACACAGACCAACCAATAGGGGAGAGAACCCCGTCAGCGTACCTTGTTCTTGAGGACGCTCGCCGTGCGGTCGTCGCTCGCGTTCACTTCGATCGGGTTGTACCCAGCGTGGCGAGCGACAATGTTGGCGAGCGTCGTCTTGCCGGCGCCAGGCGGACCGCAGATCAGAATGAGCTTCTGCAGCGGCCGCGGGTCGTCGGCTTCGTGGCTCGCCTTGTCGCCGCTCTCCGCCCCAAACGACCGCGGCTTGAAACTCCCAGGTGCACTGCTCGCCCCAAAGCCACTGAGCCTGTCACGGGCCGCCCCCGGCACTTGGCTGTAGCCGCCACTGCTGCTCGTGTGGTTCAGGTCCGGGCCTTTCTTGTCGGGGAACACGAATCGATCCCACTTCTTCACCCACAGCAGCACCTCGCGGTTCGTGCGCTCGTCGCTCAAGAGGTCGATGAAGCGCTTCGGCTTGTACTTGTCGAGCCACAGGACGTTCGCGTGCTGCGGCGACTGTGGCGGCCGCAGTACCGACAGCTCTTCGAGCGGCGCGTCGGTCTTTGCCATAGCCGCTTCAATCTGGCGCTGAAGGAGGGGGTGAGAGGTCCATAACATACATTATATAAGACAAAATCAGTTAATCATACATGACACTCATCCCAATCACACGGCACATACCCGCTCAATATTCGCCATGAGCTCCTGGATCGGCGCGAGCGAGAGCGACGTCGCCATTGTCCGCACGCCAGTCGCCTCTGTCTCTGCGCTCGTCGTCTTCTTCTTGCGCAAAAACACACGCTTGCCGCCATGGAGCACGACTGGGAGCGAGTCGACGTCCACGGGCGGCCGGTTGTGCAGGAAGCTCGCTGTCGTGCTGTCCAGCGCCGCCTGCGCAGCGGATTTCGACGGCGCTGCTGGCGTCACGACGCTGTGCAGCTGGCGCGTCCTGGTGTCGTCAAGCTCGGCCGCCTGTACGTCTGCGTCGTCCTCGCCCATGAGAGTGGCGCAGCGGTCGAGCACCTTCTGGAGCCGCTCCTGTGCGCGTGCGATCTTGGCGTCGATCGCACTCTCCGCGTCCGTCGGCGTCACTGACGTCGGCTCCAGCATGTTTGTGTCCGAGTGCGTTGGCGGCTGTGTAGGGACTGGCGCCTTGTGCGTGTATGCGACTTCCATCGCGAGCATCGCCTCGTCTGCAGCTTCCATCTCATGCGCGTGCATCGCCTCCCACTCGTCCATCTCGTTGAGCTCCTGCTCGTACGCGTACACGTCGTCGTCCATCGCAGCGAGCACTTGACTCGTCAGCTCCTTCCTCCTTGTGATCGACTGAGAAAAAGAGCGCGAACGCCGTTGATTGGCTGGTTGATTTCGATCCGATAATAAATCACACGCACACTTCCAGTCGGCTCACTCGCCCCTCCCTTCCATCCCTCCATCTCCGTCTCAGCCTCGCCCCCACCCCATTCCAACAACCAGGAGACAATGGACGTCGGCAAGGAAGTGGAGCAGCTCGTGGTGGAGATCCGACGCATCGGTGCGCAGGACGGCGCCAAGTTCGGCGTCACGTTCGGCGTCCTCTTTGACGACGAGCGCTGCCAGGACGTCTTCGAGGCGCTCATGGGCACGCTGCGTGCCGCCAAGCGCGCCAAGAAGATCGACTACGAGGGCCAGCTGCTGCTCAAGGGCGTGCACGACAAGGTCTTTATCGAACTGCTCGCGTAAGTCCCCCAAAAGACTCTGGACAACCGGGCACCACCACCGCCAAGCGCACACGTAGACCACCGCCGTAACTAACAAATTAAATAACAGGCGTGCTAACTAGCGCTCAGCCGTCAGCTTGGTGCTCGGACGTCGCCCCTGTCTTCCCCACGAGGTCGTGGAACTCGTTCACAGCGTCCTGGAGCTCTTGCTGACAGGCTTCGACCATGAACGACCGGCGTTCCTGGGCGTCGATCGTGGTCGCGAGGTCGAGGTTCGCGAGCCCCGGACTCGACAGGATCTGGTCCAACAGCGCCTCAGTTTGGCTCAATACGTCCGCGTTGTTTGCGGACGAGGTGGCAAACTGCGGCGCCTGCGACAGGGAAAGCGACAGCGACTGCCGTCTCGACTTGCTCGAGAGCCGGTGCACAATATCCTGCAAACGGAGCAGCTGCGTTTCGTACTGGTGTGCGCGGTCTTCAAACTCCACGAGCTGCTCGTTCGCATGGAGCAGCTGGCACACAGGATGGATACAGTAAGCGATTCGCTTTTGTGGCCAATCAGGTGTCGGGAACTGAGCGCTGCTCACCTGCTGCGTGAGCTTCTCGTTACTGTGCACCTGTGCGCCACACGATGTATTCAGACTGAGCCACTAAGTATGAAAGACGTCTCTGTCGTCCCTGTCATTTCTTTCACACACAGTACACGCACCAAAGCAGCAGTGCGGCTCTCCTCTTGAAGGCGGCGGTTGAGCACCGCAGGCAGGCCGCTGGCGTTGAGGAGCATGCGCTCGCGCTTCCAGCGCCTCCGACGCACGCGGTCCTCGATCGACCGATCGCTGGTGGTCGTAACAAACACCCTCAGCGTCCTCTCTCTCTCTCTCACTCGTCAGCACACTGACAGTCGCCACCAACCAGAACGCACCTGTGCGGAGGGTTCTCTGCGTCGTCAAACTGGTCGCTCGCCGTCGCGTACTGCCAGCCGTGCTTGTCTGTGCACGCGCTGACGTCGACGCGCCAGTCCGAAACCCACTCCCAGTCTGCTGACGGGAGCGTCACCTGCGTCACGTCAGCACAACGGACCACACGCGGTCAGTCTGTTGATATGCGTCTACTATCTATCTCTCTTTTAACAGAGCGTCTACACTAAAGGCACCTCGTCGAACGCGCACGGCTCGCCACTGACGCGCGACGTCGACAGCGCCCACTCGCTGTGTGGCGCATGCAGGCGCTGGTGCTCCAGCAGCTGCTCCTCTACGCGCACGACGGGCGGCCGCAGCTGTGCGGGCACGGGATTGCAGCCAGCGGCGCTCAACTCGTCCTGGTAGCGGCCCACGAGCGCCTCGAGCGCTACGACCTCACTAAAGTGATCATGCGAGTCGAGAAAAGGCGGGCACTTCGTATGAGGAAGACAGCTCGCGAAGGGTGGTGCTGGCGTCTGTAGTTCTGTAGTCGGCGCACCTTTTCAGCTGTCGGCACTCGTGCGCGAGTTGCTGCTCCCGCTCGCTCATGAGAGGAGGTCGCTAAGTGAACACGGAATGATGAGCTTCAAGCGCTGCGGCGCTCAGGAGATGCGATGGTGATGAAAACGAGAGAGTACGGTAATGCGCTTGACTTGGTGAAAGTATGCTGCCGCGAGAAGCTCCGCTTCTATCACTTAATTTAGGCTGATACAGTAGTTCCTCAAGCGTTTTGATGAATCACGTTAGGATTTTGACCCTATAAAAGACAATTTGGCTGTCAAAGAACGAGTGGTTGAGGGCGATGTTCAAAACGGTGCCAATTTTGGCGTCTCCTCATTTCCGATTCGGCGCAGTCAGCAGCAGCTCGTCTTCCGCCGTCCACGTTCGTTCGACCACCCACCTCCATTCCGCCAACCAGTGTCACCTGTCTGTGTTTGCATGTGTGCGTGTGTGCATGGCGTGTGTGTATGTGTGTCAATGGTGCTCAAGTGATTTCACAATTTAGATGACGAGACTGAGAACGAAGAGCGCCCCACTGCCTAGCGTTCTGCCGGGCTCCGGGGCGTCTCGGGCTTCACTTGTGAAGAACAAACGAGGCATTTGTATGATGAGACCATCCAAACTTTGCATTGTGAGTGTGTGCATCACGTACATGTGTGCGAGCGTGTGCTTTGAGAGTCTGTCGATGATGTCGAAAAATATTTGCTACTCTTGACAACCAATGACGACATTTTGAATCACCAAGATCTCTGAGACGGACCGAAGCTTCTGCATGACCTCGTGTTTGTATGAGTGTGTATGCGTGTGTGTGTGTGTTGCACGGGAGGCAATGACGACAAAAAATAGGGACATCTGATAGCGTTCGCGCATGACGATGCACTATGGAATCTCATTAACTGAGCCTCCCAACTCCGCTTCATCAGCTGCTCTATACAACGTTAGTTGTCACTTATCGAGCTCCAGCCCCAGATCCAAACTCACCTGACTTCCAGTACCAACCCCAGGAGCCGCCTCCGTCATCGGCTGTCGCAGTATCAATGGCGTCACGCGCTCTCGGAACGCAACCAAGGTGTCAAATTCTCGCTTCCCTGTCTGTGGGTCGCGAGGCCGAAACCTTGGGACAAGAATTACTGCACGCAGACCCTCGTGTGGCTCACTGATCCTTCCAGCGTGAGGAAGGCGGTCGCTGCAAAGTGATTGGGCGAGCTCTCGGGTCCACGTGCGGACATTTCGTGTTTAGAGAGCTCTGCTGAATGTATGTGATGTAAGTTAGGTGCTTGTCGCGGAGGTGGGAAGGCAATACACTGGTGGCCATTGGCCCGTTCGCTTCGTCTGTATCCACATCACTTCGCTCTATTGCTGTCTGGTGCCTTCTCTAAGTGTGAGTGGCTCTGGTTGTTGCATTTGACCCGATACCTCGCTCGAATGGCGCGCTCGACTGCCCTTCCGCCGCTCCAGTCGCAGGCATCGTCACGCTCGAAAGCGCATGACAAGAAAGCGGGTCGCGGCGGTGGACTCCGTGTCGGTCGCGTTGTCTCTGTGCGTTCCTTCCTTCCTTCATTCCACAGCCAACATTGGCGATGAGATGACCGAGTTCCTCATGCTCCTTCGTCATACTCCTGTCCACCAACCTCGCTGCTTGCCGCCGTCAGGAGATCCGCAATGGGCACGACGACGCCAAGGACGGGAGCCCGAACCAGGCGTCTGTCGCGTCCGCGCTTCTCCACAACGACGAGACGCGCATCCAGCAGGACATAATTGAGATGCTCGCGGCCACGCTCGCCAAGAAGGAGCGCGAGAACGAGCGCTACCGCGTGCAGCAGCAGTCACTCGACGACCAGCGAGCAATCTACGAGAACGCGCTTTCCCAGCAGCGCACCAGCAGCGAGACAACGCGAGCCGAGCTCACGGACGCGAACCAGCAGCTCGAGCGCCAGCTCCAGCTCGTGCAGTCGCAGTACGATCGAGTACGTCCGCACAGCCGTCCGAGTCGGCATCAGTGACCTTCTACTCACGCACGCACGCACACTCTACTCCTCTGTCGGTCTTGTCTGACTAACGCCAGCTCCGAGAGGACGGCGAGGCCAGGAACGCAGCGGCGCTAGAGACGAAGCGCCTACGTGAGAAGGAACAGGCAACGGCGCGAGCGCTCGCGTTGGAGCGACAAGGGGCGAACGAGCAACTCCAGCGCGAGCTCCAGCGCAGCTTCGCAGACCGGACCGCTCTCGAGACGAAGCTCGTGGCGGCGCTGAACCAGCAGCAGGTGCTGCGAGACGAGGTTTGTGGTCTTGTCGAGCAGTCTGTCTGGTCTACAGTACTGTACTACGCTCTCTCTCTCGTGCCGTAGATCCGCCAGTTTGAAGCGAAAGCGCTGGCGCTTGAGGAGCGTGTGCACGTTGAGCAGCAGACGCGCGTGGCGCTTGAGAGCGTACGTGGTTTGCTCTCGCGACAGCGTGAGAACCGCCTTACTCGAACGTATCCGTCGTGTCGTTCACTAACAACTGGCGGCCATTGTCACTCAGCAAGCGATGGCGGCGACTGCAGCGCTCAGCCAAAAGCAGCGAACGCTAGCAGACGTGGAGCGCCAGCTCCAGCGCGTCACTCAGGAGAAGCACGCGCTCGACGAGAAGCACCGGCTGCTGTCCAAGGTAGGTACTGTACGACACCATTGGCGATGCGATCGATACACGAGTCTCCCGACTCACCCACTCACTCTCTCTATTGGGCGCAGACTGTTCGGGACGCGAGTGTGAAAGCTGCGGAAGCCGACAAGAAGCGCCAGCAGCTCACAAAGAGCGAGGACGACGTCGCTCTCCAAGCAGCGCAGCTGAAGAAGGAGAACGACGACCTGAAGGCGCGTCGCCTACAGATGACCGCACAGGCAAAGCACCTGAGCGCAAAAGTAGCGGCGCTGGAGAAGAGCGAAGCGAGTGCGCAGCGGAAGCTCCGCGAGGCGCTCGCAGAGGTCGAGAGCGCGCGCACGAGCAATCGCGAGCGCCAGTTTCGTATCCAGCAGCTCCAGGAGGAGCTCGTGTTTCAGGAGAAGCGGAAGAGCGTCACGCCACTGGCCACGTCGTCGCTTGCTAGCACCACCCCCGCAGTAGCAGCAGGAGGGGCCTCGCTTCTACTAGAGACGCCACTGTCGACGACCGAAGCCGCCGTCACGACTGGCTCGGACGACGCTGCAATTCCAAGTTGGGTGAAGGACTGACACAATAATTGTGATGCAACCACGTGAGTGGATTGAGTAATTGTGTATTGTGTATTGTATTGTGATTGCTGGTCGCCACCACCCTCCCCGACAGCGTGTTACTCGGCTGTCGTGAGGTGCCGGGGCGAGAACGGCGCGCCGTCCTTGGCGAACACCGAGGCGACGCGGGCTTTGAGCGCTGGGTCGGCCACGCGCGTGCGCTTGGGCAGCTGCTGGCCGTCGTATGAGCCGCGCACGCGCAGCGACCGCACTTGGTCGTTCAAAATGCCCTGGCTCATCTTCTTGGACGCGAAGAAGTCGCGGACGCAAAAGATTGCGACTGTCTCCTCGTAGTCTATTGCCATGTGTGTGTGTGTGAGGCACGAGACTCGGTCAGTCAAAGGCCAACCAGAGACGCCCACGCAGCCGCTCAAGCCAGTCAGTCGTACACTGAATGTTGGTTTCCTTGAACTCGCGCTTGAGCACCGGCTTCTTCGCTCGCTCGCTCGTCGACTGCTCCAACAGCACTAGCGAGAGCACCGCACAAGTGAGTAACTGGGCTATGGAGTATTGCCAGCCACAAGAGCCAATAGAGCCAGCAACACGACGTACGCTTGGCCATCGGGTCCTTCCTCGCGTGGCTCGCGCACTCCTCGTTGCGGCCCACGCAGCACTTCTTGCACGCCTTCACCACACAGCCTGCCGCCACACCACAATATACACATACAGGGCCTGTCAGCCACCACTACAAAGAATACGCACAGTGCTTGGCTTGCTACCACACACAACGCACCGGACGACGCCTTCTTGGCCGAGCAGAACGGGCAGCGGCGGTCGCCGCCCTTGCTCTTGGACTCGGAAGCGGACGCGCCACCGTCGTCCACTTCTTCACGCGTCGCGATCTCCTCCTGTCCCTCCTCCTCCTTTTTCCCTACGCGCGGTGGCGTCGCAGGCTCCACGACAGCTGCGTCCACGTCCGCCATCTTCTTCTGCTACTGCTTCACTCGCTTGTTTGTTTTTTGTTTTGTGAAGGTTGTAAATTTGGCGCCATTCCGGATTTTAAGACCAAGGTCTCTCGAGTTGACTTGACATGAACTTGACGCTACTGAGACTGTTCTGCCGCCTCCAGTGGGCTCCATACGTATGTCCAACCCGTGTCAAGAAAGCTCACACACAAGCACACACATGCAAAGAACGTATCGGGTTTGTTGGGTGTGAGCTCCGCATGCCACTGCTGCTCTCTCTCTTTCGCTGTCTCTTTCAGTGGTCCGTCCACTGGCCTTCCAGACTAAACCATCGGGTCGGATCCACGCAAGCGCTGCTCGCTAGACCGTCCCGCTGAGCAAACGCTCGACTGCCGCATGCACGTTGCCCTGTGTTGCCTGCAGCGCACGCACGTTCTGCTCGCGGTTCGAGAAGCCCATGTCCGTGAGCTGCGTCAACTGCGACGCGTACAGCTCCTCGGGGTTCCCCACAGGCGCGGCTGCTGTCGGTGGAGCCATGAAGCTGCCAAAGTCCAGGCCGCCGAACGCAGCGAATGGGTTCGCGGCCGGCCCTGTGCTGCCGCCTGCAGGCGCGCTCCCAGCTGCTCCAGCTGCGCCTCCGAGGTTCATCCCCGCCAGTCTGTCGTATCAGTGGGCCCAATCAGAGCCGAGGCGTCAGTCAGGACCTCACAAGAGGGCACAGAGGGCAGCCAGCGATCATGGACGCACGACACGCACCCTGGGACGAGCCCGGCCGACTGGAGCTGGCTCATGGCGCTCTGCATCTGCATCATCGCTTGGAGGTTCTGCGGGTTCATAGCGGCGCGGAGAAAGTCCGGGCTCTGCATCATCTGCCGCAGCTGCGGGTTCGCATTCAGCAGCTGCGCCATCTGCGGGTTCAGCTGCTCCATCTGCGATAGAAACAACTGCGGGTTGCTCGCGACCGCGTCCAGCGCCGGCTGGAAGAGCGGGTTCTGCAGCAGCTGCGCCATCATCTCGGGGTTCGGCGGCGTTGCCAGTCCGCCGCCCAATCCACCGCCACCTCCTGCAGCCCACGGGTTCGACGACGATGCAGTGGCCCACGGGTTGTTCACAGTACCAGTGCCGGTTGTCGAGGTTGTTGCCGACGGTGTCGTCGCTGGCGACGGCGTGGTCGCATTCCCGCCCGCCACGCCTGGCATCGTGAACGCTGGGCCGCGGGAAGCCGGCGCTCCGCTCGACGCGGCGTTCATGAGCGGCTCCTGCACGTCCTGGTACATGCGCCGGAGCGCGTTGAAGCCCTCGGGGTGGCTCTCAATGTTGCGCATCGCTGTGTCCTGGCTCCGCATCATCTCGCGCATCGCCGCCGGGTTCCGCATCGCTTCCATGCTCTGCCGCAGCAGCTCTGGGTCGTTCAACACGTGGTTCAGCTGCGGGTTCTGCTCCAAGAGCTGCTGGATCTGCGGGTTGCTCTGCATCATCGACCGCATGATCTCGGGGTTGTTCAGGATGCCCTGCATCATGGGCGACTCCATCATCTGCTGCATCATCTCGGGGTTCTGCAGCAGCTGCTGCTGCATCGCTTCCATGCCCGGAACGTTCGGCGGGACACCGCCGCCGGCGTTAAAGAGACCGCCGAACGGGTTCGGAGCGCCAGCGGTCGGAGCGCCAGCAGGGGGGAAGAGCGGGAACCCAAACGGATTGGTAGCCGCTGCTGGTGGCGCTGCTGGAGCCGGTGCGGGGGTGGCAGTCGGTGGCGGCGGCGTTGGCGTTGTGCTCGTGTCGGTCGCTGGACGTGGAGCTCGTGGCGCCGCTGAGCCGCGTACAAAGAAGATCGTGTGCTCCGCTTCGATGCCTGCGGTGGGGGGACGAGAGCGTTTGTTAGACGAGACGGGCGATCTTCACTTCCCCTCTGTCCTCCGTTCTCTCTACTTACGACAAACGCACCGTAGCTCGCGAGAGTGAGCTCGTCTTTGAGCACTTTGCCCTTGTAGATGAGGCGCTGCTGCGCCTCTGGCACCTCGGTCGGACCCACGAGCGCCGCCTTCGCGGCCGCCACCGTGCCCTCGAGGTCCACGTCCACCGAGAACTTCTTCCCAGACGTTGTCTTCACGTGCAACGTCACCATTCTCTCTGTTTGCTTTTTGCGGAGCTGTCTGCGCTTTTCGGTAAGTTTTCGTCCACAAAACGGATATAAGATTATACTGTAGAGCTGTTTATACCTGTTCAAAATATGGATATCACAACTATTCTATTCAAGGAGATTTTATAATTTACTTTAATGAGGGTGCTCACGTCATCTTTTTCAAATATATTTGTTTACGGAAGTTGAACACGTCATCTTTTTAAGTGAGTTTACGTATATTACAGAAAATGAGAGTGGCCTTCACTCTCATTTCCGAAAAAAACGTAAAGTAAACTCATAAAGCTTTTAAAAAAGGCCAGGCCGTATTTTCGGTATTCAGTTTTCATTACGCAAACATATATAAAATCAAAGATTCGGTATAAAACTAGAGACATCAACGGAACCGAGATCCGTTTGGTTCTGTACAAACAAAGTAATGACCTGCGTGTCAGTCACTTCAATACCAACCGAGCGCTGGCGCTCATGTATACTGGTCTAGTGGCCGAGCGTCGCGTCAGAGTGGCCCACGATGACAACCACGAAGCGCATGTGGCACCTATGTGTATAAACATACGAGAGGTCGTCAGCGCCACGATGAGGACCTGGGCGAGCATGGTTTTTTTGATAAGGTAGTGTGCATTACTCGAAACGTTAGAATAATGGGGCTGGTGGGCTAGCTCATCACTAAATCTCCTGCGATAACGTCGTCTCCTACATTGAAGTGTGAGAATGGTGCCAATGACGCCGTTGCCTATCGAAGCGACGAAGCGGCTGTTGGGCTTGAACGCATCGCCGTCCATCCGCGATCTCGGGTCGCGAGCGTCAAGGCGCAGCTCACACTACTGGTTCCGCTGTCGTGTGGCAGCCCAGGATGTCTCCGAGCACCACCAGGCGCGGGTCGAACACAGCGGGGAGTTCGACGCACATAATACACATAGTATAATTTGTTGTGATAGTAATGGACGTCGAGTCCAGGTGAAGACCAGCGGCCGGCGTACGACGATCAAGGCGGTGCGGCACGCGCGGGAAGCAGGCGCAGCAGCCCAGTGCCGTGCGAGTTCGAATTTCAGCGGGATCTTGGACAAGCTGGTACAGCGTACCTGAGTTTGGTGAGAATACCAGTACAGAGCAGGACAAGTATGAGCCACTGGCTCACTTCTAAATCAACCTTCTAGCGAGCACACAGCGCCGAGCGCCTCTTCTGGGTTAATAGACCTGTGCAGACATTACTTGATCAAATACTGATCTGTTCATACATTACGCCACGCCTATCTGTGATGTCGCGATTACACTAGAGTTCACAACAGCCACAGAAACTCACCCCTGAACTTGCAAACCTCTCCCCCGCCCCACGAACAACAAGATGCCTGTGTTCATTGACGACGCCACTGCTCCTGTTCACGGCGCTTGTGCGTCTGCGGACTCAGTTGGCAACTCACGCGCATGTTGGACTTCACCGACTGCTCATGCCGCTGATCGTGCAACGACGCGGAAAGAGCCTGATCGTGCTGCTCGCGACTCGACTCGCGCTTTGCCGTCTGTTAACGTCGTCGAGCGTGCTTCGACACGCCAAGCTTCTGCAGTCGATCTTACTGCAATCGGTGATGGAGCAGATGAGGCAACTACGGCGTACCTGCGCGCAATTCATGACGAGGAATGCGACCCTCACTTTTCGACTCGCGTAAACCTACTTGCGCAAGCGTCTTCGCTGGAACGAACTGGCGTCCAGGATCAACACGAGCTTGTGCAATCTACGAACTCTCGCTCTCCCTGTAGTGCGCTTGTTGATTATGACCTGAGCGAGCGCACTTCCGATTTCGCGATGTACGTCTCGACTCCGAGTCGATTTCATTGTGATCATCGGAGCCCAGCACGTGGAGGACCCATTGATTCGGACTTTTCATCTGCGGCGTTGCAGTCGGACTGGGGGACGCAACTGACGATAACGACTTCTGGGTCTCCGAAGTAGACCACTTGGTTGGGGGACTGGTTGGCAAACCCACATCGTGATACCAATTGTATCAAGGAAGACATTTTAATTCGGAGCATTAGAGAGATTTTGGACGTTACTTTTTCCACACCCGTGCATTTGAAGGGAATGGGAACAGAAATAAATTCAAATATTCAGATTTCGACAACTCTGTATCCATTCTCATACTGTACCGCGTCTCCAAAAAGTCTGGAGCCCACCCGGAAAATGATATTTTTATCCATATCATGGCTTCCATGGAGAATCTGAAGAGTTGAAATACATGATCTGAAAAAGTTCGAAACGGTGGATTTTTGCATAACCGTTTCAAAGCCCCAGTTTCGGATTACTGTATGCTTAAAAAGCAGATTTTTGACAGAGCACTCCACCTAAAGGCATACAAATTTTCATATTAAAAATCGCATTTAATCGAGAGCGATGGTGTTGAGTCGATTGCCTGAGCACCCATACATCAAGACATACCAAGATGGTGCTAGCCGCTTATGAAAGGAATAGATGCTGCAGGCGTGTGCTTCTAAGCTAGTGCTTCGTAAGGCGAGCGTTGACAACTCCACTTGCATACTGACGGCATTTTGTTTTTTCAGGCCACGCAATAATATAAAATTTTGTATGTATCGCATTTTTTGGCCCGTGGGGGTTGAGACCGGAGCAAACAACCCAATGGGCGACAGTGAGCAGTGTAGAACATCAATGATACACATCTAAGGCGTTCGAAAGCGTGTTGACTTTGCGTAGAAGTAGGCCCATGCCATGAAAGTCTCTACCAATGCCAGCACATCGAGTCAACCTATAACTCCACAAAACAGCCACCATAATATATGGGGTTTTGTATGGTATGTCAAAAACCGTTAAAATGTGATTCTGGCTTCAATGTTCATTCCTTTGAATCTTGCTCACTTCCAAAAACAGCTGAATCATTGTAAAATCTATCGCGTTGAGGTCAATCAGAGCATGCCTTTTGATCATCAAACTAATCTCCAGAACTGGAGTTATGGATAAAAAACAGCTTATTGGGAGGCGGCTCCAGACTTTTTGGAGACGCTGTACATTACACCCCCTTTCACTCCTACACTGACAGGTAAGAGTGAGGCCACTTCTTGGCGCTCGTGCGCTCAACCAGCACCGACCCTCCAGTCAGAGCAAATGGCCGATGGCGGTCACGACGCACTTGTCTGCGAACAAGATCGACATGTTGTAACGGCCGAGCCCTGGCACTCGTCGTCTGAGTACATGAGCGAACCGGTCTTGCTAGTAAAGCGGTAGCCATGATGAGCGCGATGTCGGTCGCGACGTTCACGCTGATCGCTGCTTCGGTCGCCTTGTCTTCAACGATGTAAGCGCCAAAGAGGTCGGCCCACAAGTTCAGACGCGTGAGGGTGTTCGAGGCGATGCGGCACCGGCATTGGCAAGCTGTACGACAAAAGGCTCGCGTGTAACGGGGTCACCGTACACATCCAATTAGGTACGAGCCTAGTTTCAGCTAGGTACGTTCCTATTTGGACACCTCTAGGACATCCTCCCTAATCCGGGAACGGGTGGATGTCGAGCAGAGAGGTTTCACTCTATTACA
>JAASGD010000395.1:0-23808 GCA_023334115.1 Globisporangium megalacanthum
AAACACTACGCCAAGCTGGTTTGAAATGGCCCCCGTGAAAACCAGATTTGACATGGTCATGCCATTTTCATGCACTCCGTCATAACCCAAGGCATACACTTATTCTGCATTACTGTATATCACGACTTTCCCAATACACACATCCCCCAAAGAACCTGCAAGCAACATCACACACATCAATATACGAGATCCAGAACAAATAAAACAAAAGAAAATATACTTAAACGCGATCACAGAGACGGATCGAGATCTCGCGTTCTATGACAGTTTGCGGAGAGGTTGTTGAAGCCGTCAGCGTATTTTTCAAGTATTTCCCCCTCCATCCAGATGGGGGACTTTCCGTTCGTTGTGTATGTGTCAATCTCGTCTCTGATGGCTATGTCTCCAGTACGCGCGAAGCGGTTGCAGTAGGGGTCTGTGTACACAGTGTTCAGAAACAATAATACAAAACAATCTGTTTTCAATACTAATTTTATAAATAATTTATTATTGCTTTTTTAAAATTCCAATACAATACGATATTGTCTCAATAATAATTATATTGAAAGTCCACAACGCGTTTTGAGCGATCGAATGACCCGAGTTCAGGCATCCCACATAGGTTAGATGCCAGTCTGCTTCGAGCCTTGGCGTGTTCTTCAATTGGTGGTGGTACCGTCACGACGATACGGGTGGGAGATCGAATTGTTCAGCGCGTACCTACCAATGGCTTTAGATAATACTATGATGCCACTTGCCTTGTCTGTGTGCTCTGTTGGGTAGCAGGCAGGTGCCGGCATCCTTCTTGCGTGCTTGGAGAAGAGTGGACCGCGTCACCCGCACTTGACGGTGGTTGGAAAGCGCGCTTTGCGCGATGTTGCCGCTCGAGTATTCTTTTTCTGAAAACTACTCAGTTACATCATTGTAGCACGGTGTGACTTTAGAAAGTTCTATCGGATGGTGCCACCACCTTTTTTGCGTGGTACCGATGGCACGGCACACTTCCGTTTGGAACCAGCCTAGAAGACTCACCTCCGAAGAAGGTGCACCGTTACCTATAATACTTTCTCCCATTCTTAATGCTTGGGACATAGCGGAAATATGGTGCATATTAATGATTGAGATATTTCATGTTTACAGGGACAGTGCCGTGTTATGTCCCAGTGAAGCTCTTGAATTTCCCCTTTGAGGTGTGGGTTAACAATATGTATGAATTGACGATAAAGGCTCCCAAATGGTTATCATACTGTACCACTTTCCTGTTATGCACGTACCAAGGAAGTGGTACTGTACATGTACAGCCGGACACCGTCATAATTGTTTGTTTGGAGACAATGATGCAGAAGAGGCTTTCCGTTTTTGTCCTATGTCGGTGGCAGCAGACCACAGCATCTCCTGATACAAAGGCAGACAGAAGGGTAATCGGAAGCGTAAACCGAATATTTCGGGATTTCTGCCGAGGACAGACATTTCTATCAAGGAAAGAGTTGTCTACCGCCCCAGAACGAGCAACAACCTCGCCAAAAACGTATTATTTAGGACTGATTATTATGTGAATTTATGAATGTGGCATGAATGCTTCCTATACGATATTAATTTTAGAAGATGTCTTCCGAGCGTCTTGCGATGACCTGAAATTATTTTGAGTTTCTGATTTTTTCATGAAAAATTCACGACATATTTAGAAAGGGTCGCATGAAGGTTACTCGAACGGTAACAAATCAGAGAATATTTTCTGAAAAGGTAGACCAAGTCAAATCTCTGAATAACTGGAAATTTCTAGAGAATTTTGAGCTTGTGATTTTTGAAGAAAATTCTCGACATATCTAGAAAAAATCGCATGAAGGTTGCCCGAATGGTTAACAACCATAAAATATTTTCTGAAAAGGTAGACCAAGTCAGATGTCGGAATAACTCTGGACAAACTCCAAAGAATTAGTTGAGCAAGTCTGGACAAAGCGGAAAAGTGTCGTATCATAACAATTGGGATGCTTCATTCTTGATTGGGATTAAATTTGAAAGTCTGCTGAATGGTCACGTTCCGGAATGATAGCTCTGAATCACGCTAAATGAACGCTAGCAACGTGACTTTCGCATACACAAGCGCTGCTTCACCATGTCAGACAGCTGGTAGTCAACCCCTCCATCACTAGTTACTCCATACGCCGAGAAGGCGCGACCAGACCACTCAATCGAGTCACAGTGCACACAATAATCGGCTTATTGTGACACAAAATTTGCCACGTCCATCGAGGCATTAAGGCCCACCCGAAGATTGTCGTTGACGATGCTTTGCCTCCCACTCCCGCTCAGGTTCCCCATCGTATACTTCGCGGTGCCTCTGTATGCGTTGCGAAATGTCAGCGGGTTGCGAGGTGTGGATAGCTATGGGGCAAAAGGCTTTGCGCACCATAAATTCAGTCAATTTTTAGAGTTATGAACAACGATACATATTGGCGAATGGCAGAGAAGTAGTTGATGCTTTTATCCGATCAGTGTGCGATTAGGAGATGTACTGTACGCAAGATTAAATTATGAGGTTGAGTGTCCCATTAAAATCCGGAGGAAGTATGTTAGAACATAGTATTGGACTTTATCCTTTTGTCTTCTCTTTTCTTTCTATTTAATCATCAATGTCTGTAAGAAGGGACCCATTTCTGGGTCATTTTTATGCTGTGTCTAAAACGTCACCGGTCTGTTCTCTCATCGCCGCAAAAATTGACCACTCGAAAAACTATGTAAAAGTGAGGATGTACACACGGGCATTTGTTAATGGAGCATTCACGAGCTCGAGGTAACACCGTCAAAAGGCTGAATTTTATTTGAAAAATAAGATCCATAGTTTGTGATATTTAAGATTATAGACATGATGACGAAGTTGTCTTGAATAAAGTATCTAGAAATAGTTTTCTGTGGAAATTCTTTATCCGTCCAGAGGCCACCTCAGCAATCATGGCTAAAGAAAATTTTGATGGTGATTGATATCTCAACAACCATGGCTATTTAACTAATTAAATTTGGTGAGTTTCATCAAACCCAGTGCAGGGCATGTTCATCGCAGTAATGAACATGCCCTGCAAGTTTGAGCCCAATCGATAAAGGACCGGTGAAGTTAGTTAGTTAGTTAGCATTTTCGCCCGCATACTCGAAGGTTCACTTCTTACAGACATTGATGATTAAGTTTTTTTATTCTATATATCATGTTTGAAAGGGTGCGCATTTACAAAATATAATATTTGAAAGGGTGCACATTTAAAATCCAAAAATCATGAAATGAAAAGGCAATAAAATTCCAAGAGCGCAACGAGTTGGAAAAGAGATAGAAAGAGTAAGAATGAGAGGGAGAGAGAGAGAGAGAAGAGAGAGAGATGGTTAGCTCGATGAGAGATGTGAACTTGAATCGGATTGGCAATAGTAAATTCATGGGCTGCCTTGTACTGCTTTCTGATACGGATTAGAGCGTGACGTTGACGTGCAGCGGGTGCTGGCGTCACGGCGTCTTCGATGTCAGCAGCATTGCTGAGGACATGGCGACATACAGTAGGAGCACAAGCAGGAGCAGCTCCTTGCCCTTGAACGTCTCGGTTTTGAACAGCGAGGGCGGTGTGACGTTGCCGTTGCAAATACTGTCGGTCTCGCTGTTCTTCTCCCTCCTCTCGGGCACCACCACTGCGCGCTGCGCAAACGTGTCGCGGACTCGCTCGAGCAAGTCGAGCAGCGCCGGTGAGGCGCTTTCTCTCGGTCCGTGGCCCACGCCGTCGCTCATACGGATAGGCTCGCCCACTGGCCTCTGCGCAAAAGCTCCCGTCGCCTTCTCGAACACGCGTCCCCACAGGCTCTGGAACACCTCCTTGCTTGTGTCGCTCGATGCTGTTTCGAACAGCACCTCCGCGGTTTTGCCACCTGCGACGAGGCCACCGAGCCCGTTCATCGCTTGTGTCACAAGTCCATCGCACGACTGCGGCGCCGGAGCTGAGGAAACGCTGTTGGTGCCACTGAATGATGTCCAGCGCTTGAACGCGGTCGCAGCCGGGAGCTCACCGCCAGTGTTCTCAATCTTGGCGAGGTCTGCGCTTCGTGGCTGGTGCAGCACGTGCACCGTCTTTCCGACCGCAAAGCCCGTGAGCGCGTCTGCAACTGGCGTCATCACCCCGCCTACGATGCCGCCGATGCGCTCATCGCTGCTCTTCGCCTTCGCGACTTGGTTCCAGCACGCGATCTGTCCGTGCGGTCGGAACTCCTTGTGGAGCGCGCTCTCAATGCCAGTGATCGTCCCGTCCATCGCTGCGCCGCACATGACTCCGCCCACGACAGCGCCGACCGGCCCGCCAACAAGGTAGCCTTTCACGCCACCCGCGAGCACGGACACTGAGCGCGAGGAGCTCTTGAGCGCGCGGTCGCTGCGCTCATGGTCACCGATGGCGCGAAGCACCCCGCCCTTGACGTGGCCGACGACGGGGATGCCGTCCGTCAAGCCGTCGGCGACCCCGAGCAGCTCGGCCCCGGCGCGCTCGCCCGCCTCTGCGGTCTTGTTCGCACAATGCACGACGGCGTCGTTTAGTGCGCGTATTTGGCCGAACGTAACGCCGCTGGCGATGCTCGTGCCAACGGTGGCGAGCGCCATAGCGACAGTCTCGCCCACGTGGCGCACAACGGTCTTTTCGGCGTGCTCGGCCGTGAACTTGGCCGAGTCTACGACTGCGTCATCGAGCGCCTGCACTTGACCGAAAGTGGCGCCAGCAGCGACGGCAGTGCCAGCGGTCACAACGGCGCCGCCAAGGGTCGAGAGTTCGTTACCCATGCGATGGGAAGTTGGGGGAGAGAAGGCGATGCTTAAACGCGAGGGTGTCGGATTGAGAATGCGAATGAGAAGATTCAAGGCGGAAGATGGCAGCAGTGCGGGGTGCCACAGTGGTGGCGCAAGTGGCGACCATCGAGCATGCAGGTGCGCTGGACGCCTTCTTTGATCCTTCACCTGGCTGATCTTGTGGGCGATATCCTTCAATCGACATTTATTTTGTGACGACTTGGTTTCACTAAACCGACTGAAAGCTGTCCCGTCTGCTGTTCCTAAAATGTTCTGGTAAGCAGTACTGAAGAGGTTCGTGTAAATACGTATTCGGAAAGTGTACCCAAAGCATACAATATTCAAGTACAAAACAAAGTCAAAGCTGGTTGAGCACTTCAACAAAGTCGAATTGACTTGAACTTCGTATGTTTGCCGCACTTCTTCGAGCATGCACAGTACTTGACCTCTGTAATTGCATGCTACAGAAGTCGATTTGACAGTGCGCAATCCTTTAGTGCTGTGGTCCACAGCAATAAAGGAGTCGACAGCCTATGTGAACTCAAGTGCGGAGAACTTGGTGCTGCTGGCGCACGTGTCCCCATCCTCGGTCGCAATGTGTGACGCTCTCCAGACGCATGTGCATGCGTGTATCATCGATAATATGGAGCTGGTGTACACATCCACATTCAATACGTGCGCAATGTGTGACCTTGTCAAAGCATTCGCCCCGTGAAGTTCGTCAAGAACTGGAATGCGGACCCCACGTTCACTCCCGTTCCTACCAAAATGAGCCTAAAATGCAAGAAAACCCTATACTAAGCACTTTAGATATCACTAATTTGCCACTTTGAAGAATGGCGAGCGCAGCAGCAATCGACCGCCGGACGCGCTGTGGCACTGTCGTCACGCGCGGCATCCTCGTGACGGTACACGACCTCTATGGTGGTCGCCTGCCGCTGCTCCCACTCGAGCTCTACTTCCGGCTTCGCCGGCACCACGACGTGCAGCCCTTCCGCTTCCGCCCGCGTACGCAGGTGCGGCGCTTCCATGACACGCGGTCGGTTGCTTTCTCGTTGTCACGGGCTACACGGCTCTAACGTTTCTTTCTGCCTCTCACCGATCGTGGCCATTGAGCAGACGCTCGAGGCCTCCGGCAAAGGTGTGTCAAGTGTGCGCTGAAGTCTCGTGCTCTTCGCTTTGCCAGGTCCCGCCTTACCCCATTTCTAGCACTTGCGGAGCTCTTGCGAAGCCAGAAGCCTCACACAGCAGACAACGACGGCGCGATCAACTTTGTCACGCACGGCTACGGCGCACTGGTGCTGCGGGTGCGGCAATCGATGTGGCGAGTGCACGTAACTGCCGCTTGAGCTCTTGAGAGCACACTAACGCGAGGCGTGTGGGGTTCGGCAGGAAGCGTTCCGGTATGTCGACTGGAACTACACCAAGTCGAAGGTCGTCATGCTCGCACCGCCCAATCGCGGGTACGCATGGCCCAAAGTGGCCGCAAGCTGCTGTACGAATGAATGGCTGCGAGGCAACCAACCGTACGCTGTGATCGCCACGCAGGATTCGGTACTATGCAGCGATGAAGAAGCACATTGGCATCGCTGGGTACGGCGGCGTAGCTGCCGAGGAGCTCGCGACGTTCTCAAACGAGAGTCTCGACTTGCGGCTGGGCAAACTGCCGCGCCGGTGCTACCCGCTCATCCTCTCGGGATCGCTCAGTCTCAACCCGTTCAACCAAGCCAACTACCCGAACGACGGCACTGTAACGGTGGACGAGACGACGCTCCCAGGCGAGTTTCGCCACCAGGTACGCACGCAGTTGGACCAGAGCAGTCGGGTGGTCTGTTGCGATCCTCACCCGCTGTTGTCTGCTGTGGTCCTGCAGGTGCTGCCAGTGTCGCACTACCTGTTGCCCACACACCCGACTGCTATTTATCTCGCGCGCTCGTTCCTCGAGGCGTAGTCAGTCCACTATTGGCAACGTGGCGTGCACGGAAGCAAGAGAACATTTTGAAAGCCATATACAGTCGCTCACAGTGACCGACACACAAGCCCTGTTAAGTTCACAGTGGGGTGACTTGGTCGACATCTGGACACAGATTACAGTGCTGGAGCGGACCCCGTGGCGCTCTTGTACGCTCAGCGACTCGTAACGCAACAAATCGCAAGAGGGTTCCCCCTTGCGCCTGGAACACAGGAGACCCTGAGTCGCCATCACGGAGCAGCAGACTCCCTGATAAATAAGAGGAATGGCGTCGGCGCCACTCAGTGGAAGTAGCTGCGCGCGTAGCTTGCAAGCGCCACGTCCGGGTGTTTGAGCACCACTACGAGAAGCCCGAACGCGCCAATCGCACCGAGCACGACCGCGAGTGCGAGCAGAAAGCGCAGCAGGAGCACAATGAAGATGCCGCACAGGATGTCCTTCGCCTCGCCCTTGAACACTTTCATGGACTTTGGTGCGCCGTTTTCCTGATGCGCCACGTCCAGGAACTCGTGCTTGAGGTGGACGACGCGGCGGCGCTCGCCTGCTGACAGCAGCTGCTGGTGCAGCGCCATCTTGACTTTCGCATGGAACGCCGACGGCGGCCGCGGGCGGTGGTGTTCGCTTATCGGGTTCATTGCAGTCGACTGTGGAGCAGCACGCACGGGGTGAGTGAAAGCGTGAGTGAGCGAGCGAGCGTGGGAGAAGTGAAGCACTAACGTGCGCATCCAGACTCAGTCTCAGCCACCCACGCACCCACAACAAACGCAGCTTTCCCGACGAGCAACTGCGGTCTGCAGGTGGGTGGAGTCGCACAACAAACTCGTGGTTGGCTACCAAGTTGGGTGCGGTCGAGCGGCGTGCGGTCGAGAGCTGCTGTTGCGGATGATCGACAACGCGCGGTCTGTGATGTGGATGGCGGACTGAGTTGAAGGTCGCGGTGGCGGCGAGCGCGCAACAACGTAGTCGAAAGAAAAGCCAGTGAGGGTTTGCGGAGGTCTCTCTCTCAGCCAATTATCGATAAGCGTTTACGCTCACAAATGCAGCGAAGTGCATGATGGCGACCGCCGCTCGGCTTGGCTTCCGCAGTGTGCTCGAACCACCAGCGTGTTCATGGTGACGCCCACTTGCTCACTTGTCCCCACAACCAAAGCTCTCTATTCCGCTACCGACCAATGTCACGCGCGTGTCGCGCAAGCCACGATGCCACTTAGCACAAACTGCAAAATTGGTGACGCGAAAACCCATTTTCCACCACCTGAACCCAATACCAAAGTATTTCTTGCTGATGAAGAAAATTTGTAACTCGATCAACTCGATCAAAGCTTCGGCGCGAGCGAGACGACCTTGGCCACGATGACTGTGACGTCGTCCGGCTTGAGGTTGTGGCGAACCGACGCCTTGACCACGTTCGTGGCCGCGTGCGCTGGATCTTCCGCCATCACGTCCACGAGTCCCGCGATCTCCGTGTGCCAGTTCCGTCGCCACGCTACGAGGGGCTGTTTCACCACATGCCGTCCGTCCGTCAGGTTACTACTAGCTCAAGTAGCTCAAACAACCGTAGCCATGACCAACTTCACGCACTGGTTGGAAGGACGGCGCGCGCACGAGTGTTGGTGAAAAGTTGTCCCAGACGCCGTCGGTCGCGATCACAATGATGTCGCCGTCCTGCACCTCGATCTCGCCAGAGTCCGCCTAAAGTAGGTACCAGCAGCGCACAAACAACCCGTCAGCTCCCTCCTAATCACCCACCCCCAAACCGGCTTCTTCCATCTCCAGGACGCGAGACGCACATCGCGTGGGTGGTTCTCAATCGCGCCGTAGCTCTTGAACCGCGGCGGGATCTTTGCGAGTTGGTACGGAGCTCGGCCGTAATACTGTAGTACAGCGCACAAGAGATCACAGGCGAACATTAACAGTAGCAAAGGGGCAATGGCCTGGGAAACGCGTCGCTCTCACCTGGAACTTGCTGCGGAAGATGACAGTGTTGTCGCGGATGACCACGAAGCCCGAGTCGCCGAGGTTCGAGTACTCGAGCACGGGCGTACCGGCCGCCGACTCCTTCACACGCACGAGACACGCAGTCGTACTGCCCGCCTCGACGCTCTCGTCCAGCAGTGCCTGCGCGTACGCATGCGCCAGCACGTGTTGCGTCGTCACCTCGAGGCCCGCGTCTACGCTTTCGCGCACGAACGCGCTGGCATTGCGCATGAGGCTGCGCGAAATCTCGCCCGGGTCCACGCCGTTTTCGTTCCAACCGCCGACGCCGTCGGCGACGCCCACAACGCTCGGCGACACAAAGTACGAGTCCTCGCCACACGCTTCCGGCGCCGCTGTCACGCCTTTACGTAGCGCGCAGCGCTTGTTTTTGCACGCCGCCTGTGCGTCCAGGAAGAACGCTGCTGCTTTGGCCGCGCCACGACTGTTGTCAGCGCTCGCGGACGAGCTGAAGAAGCTGCGCGGCGAGAAGCTGAAGCCCCGGGCGCCGCCGCCGCTGGTGATGCAACTGCCGGTGGTTGGCAACCTCCGCTGGAGCCCCGGAGTCCGAAGCCCGCGCGCGCCAACGGCGGCACCGCCGCGTCTCACAGCGAGGTGCATGCCGGCTGGCGGTCGTTGGCTGTGTGTGGACGAGGAGTGTGTGCTTGCAATTGTGTTCAGGTGATGAGCCAATGAAACGAGCTGGACATGGAGTATATAACTGGACATGTAACTTTTGAATGCTGGACATAATTAGCAAAATGCAGAGTGCATTTAAGCGGAGGTACACAGTATGTGCAGTTCTTTGGCCAGCACGAGACTCCACACTTTCAAGCCTGCCGTCGGACGTCAAGGAAGAGCGCGATGTCGTGGTCCAAGCACAAGAAGATTCTGGCGATGGCCAAGGGCTACCGCGGCCGCGCCAACTCGTGCTACCGCACGGCCATTAACCGCGTCGAGAAGGGGCTGCAGTACCAGTACCGTGACCGCAAACAGAAGAAGCGCGTACGTAGCTTGCCTCTGTTTCTCGCGATCCCGTCGCTGTGGATGCCATTTTGTATGCTTCACACGCGAGGTTGCCACTGTGCATGCGCGGAATACAATGCACACTGTGCTTTAGTACTAGTAGTGGCGCCGCTTGCTACTCAATCCAGTGGTATTTGCAGCTTTCCTAACACGCTGGCTTGCCGTGCGTCATTCAGGACATGCGCTCGCTGTGGATCCAGCGCATCAACGCTGGCGCTCGCCAGGAAGGCACGACGTACTCGAAGCTCTTTGGCGAGATCGGCAACTCGGGCATCGAGCTGAACCGCAAGGTGCTCGCAGACCTGGCGGCCACGGAGCCGTACAGCTTCAAGTCGGTGCTGGAGATCGTGAAGCACTTCAAGCCGCTCGTGTCGCCTCTTAAAGAGGCATAAGCAAAGCCACGCACCACAACCGCTGACAGGTGGGAGTGAAGTGAGGGTGAAGTGCTGAGTTAGCAGTGCTGGCGGTCGCCATGTTGGGCTGAAGACTGCAGTTGAAGACAGGCGTTCGCTTGCACAGGACGACGATGATGAGCGCAGGAGTGATCATTAACATGTTTCAGTACTTGGTAGCTCCGTGCGTGAGTGGCTGTGGTAGTGGTGAATAGGCGACGTGGGCATGTTCGTCACTCCCACGCGAGTCGAATCCGTCACTACAAAGCGCAACAGACTCCAGTCGCTCCTCAAGCAGGTCCCTCTCCCTGCCAAGGGCCTCTTCTCTCTCCCTCGCCGCCTACTTCTTCTTCAGGATCGCAGCGACCTTCTTCTCGACCGACCGGCCCTTCTTCAAGTCCTCCTCCAGGTCAATGAGCGTCCAGATACCGTCGATCATGGTCTGCACGAGCTCGACTTCCGAGTACCCAATACGCGCCTTGTTCGAGACGTCGTAGACGCCCCCAGGTCCCGGCGGCGAGTGCTCGCCCTTGGCGCCACGGGCTTGGAGCCCGAGTGCGTCGCAGAGCGCGTAGAAGCGGTCCGAGTTGGTCGAGAGAGCGGGGAACTTGATCATCACGCTCGCGCGCAGGCCCGTGCCGAGGTTCGACGGACACGTGCACACGAAACCGAGGTGGTCGTCGTACATATACTCGCGGCCCTCGCCCTGGACCACGGCTTCGACGTCCGAGACTCCGCGACTAAAGCGTGCAAACACAGCCTGGACGTCGCCACCGTCTTGCATCGCGATCACGCGCATGTGGTCCTCTTCGTTCACCCACACGAGGAACGTCTTGCTGTCGTTGTGGAAGATCCCACGGCCGTCGGGCCAGTCGCGTGCAGCGCCAGCGTTCGTGAGCAGCGTGCCGCCGCCAGGCTTCTGGAAGAGGAAGTGGTCGTCGATCAGCTGCTGCTCCTCAGCTTTCGTCATCTTGGCGAGCGGGTAGTACTTGCCCTTGAGGTCGGCGGAGAGGTTGCTCAGTGCCTTTGCGAGCACGCGCTCGACCTCACGGCGCTCCCCACGGGTCGTCCCAGGCGGCAGTGCGAGCCCACGCACGCTCCGACCGGCGCGGATGCGCGTCGAGACCACGTAGCTGTCTGGGATCTTGCCGTTCCGGATCTTGGACGCGTCAATGTCCGTCTTGTGTGTGTCGGACGGCTTGTAGCCGTGCCAGCCTTCGATCACGAGGTCCATGAGCTCCTTGAACGTCGCGTACGACTCCTCGTCACCCGCGACAACACCGACGCCCAAGTGGGGCGTGTCGATGCCTGTTTGGATCGCTTGGTCGAGCGTGTACCCGCTCGGCGTCTTGCGGTCCTTGAGCTTGGCGTAGATCGCTGGGCTCAGGTGCTTCGCCATGAGACTGCGGTGCTGGGGCGTGAGCACCGGGTAGTTGTCGTACTTGGCGCTCGCACTGCTGCTGCCGCTGACGCCGAGGTCCTTCTCGATGTTGCGCAGTCGCAGCGAAATGTCCTGCAGCGTCTCGGACGTCGACGCGCTCTCGGCCGGCTGCGACGAGGCCGAGAAGTTGGCCGCCACAAGACCGAGCGACAGTGCACCGGCGCCAGCGATGAAGCCGCGGTTCTGCTTGAGCATGCGGGCTGTGTATGTGGGAGGGCGGCAACGACAAGCAGCAGAGATGGAGCAGACGCAGAGCAGGCACATTAGCCCCGCGTGGACGGGTGGAGATAGACACTTACACCAGCAAGAGCAAGCGAGGCGTACACAGCATCGTGGTCGAGTAGGCTTTGTGAAGAGCTGCGCTTGGACGGGAAGGGGTGGGTGCTGTGGGTGCTTCTCCGCAACGAGGGTGGTTGCGAAATGAGTGGAGATCTCAACGAGTCGAGTCTCACGTAGCGCCTCGCAGTTGTGGAGTGGAAGGTCGCAATGCTCAGCGACTTTTCGTTGTTTGGGAAGATCGCGCGTAATTACAGAAGTAGGCATTCCACCGCTGGTGTTTTGCACCTTGTGGACCCAGCTGACAGGAACATGGGTCACCACAACATATCCACGCGTACTCCGCAAATAAGATTGTGTGTGTATGTGTGATGAGCGCTCGCTGCTTCCTGCTGTGCGACGGAGCGATGACGAGAGTGCCAGCGGCAGCTGAGCCCAAGGAGCCCTTCTCGACACCAACCAACCAACCAATCAAGAACCCGTCGTCCCCACCCACGTCTGCTAATGCGCCAGTACTTCCTGCCTGCCTGCCTGCCTGCCTGCCTGAAGCCGCTGGCCGTCTGCCGACACCAGCACCAACCCGCTCATGCGCCACCTCGGCCACGGAGCGCGCGCACGCCCCGACCAAGCCCACCGTTGGCGCCCATGCCCATGCCACGCATGCCCTGGCCGCCCATCGCTGCGCTCATGGGTGCGCCGCCCTGGCCCGGCCCGCCCTGCGGCTGCTCCGACTTGGGGTTGCGCACTGTCTCATCGACCGACAGGATCAAACACGCCGCCTCTGTCGCTGCCGCGATCGAGTTGATCTTGTTCGCAGCCGGCTCCCACACGTGCGCTTCGTACGTGTCGCAGATCCCACCCGAGTTGATGTCGACCCCGAACCACTTGCCCTCGTCCGGGTCCTTAAAGTGCTTCTGGCGCAGCCGGTTGAGAATGTCGGTCGAGTCGTGTCCCGCATTGTCCGCGATCTGGCGCGGGATGATCTCGAACGCTTTCGCGTACGCGTTCACGAGCAGCTGTGCTTTGCCTTCAATCGTGCGCGCGTACTGGCGCAAGTGACGCGACACTTCCATCTCAATCGCACCGCCGCCAGCGACCACAGCAGCCGACGCGACTGTGCGCTTCACGACCATGAGCGCGTCGTGGACCGACCGGTGCGCTTCTTCAATGAACTGCTCTGCGCCACCACGCAGCACGATCGTTGCGCTCTTCGCTTGGCTGCAGTCCATAAAGATGTTGAAGCGTTCGCTGCCGACCTGGCGCTCTTCAAAGCGGCCGCACGTGCCGAGCACCGACAGCGTCATGTCGTGCACTGACGTCTGGACGACACCGCCAGTCGCCCGCTGCGTCCGCTCCATGTCGTCCTGCGCGACACGACCCGCGCAAAAGAGACCGCGGTCTGCAAAGTACTGCGTCGCGAGGTCGCCGATCGGCAGCTTCGACAGGATGATCTGCGCACCGCTTTTGACGCAGAGCTCGAGCTTCTCGTAGATAATGTTCCACTCGGCGTCGACGATCGACTGGTACTGGTCCGGGTCGTCAATGCGCACTTCTGCGTTCTCTTTCTCCGACTTGAGCTCGAGCTCGACGTTCAGCAGCAGGATCTTGGGGTTCGTAAACGTTTTCTGCTGCTGCTCAAAGCCCGCGTACGAAAATGTCTTCTTGAACGCGACGCCGTTCACGAGGAACGAGTCGGTCACCGAGCCGCCCTGCACTTTCTTCACGCCGACCATCGTGATGTCTTGGTCCTCGTCGAGGCTCAGGACAGCGTCGACAATCTGAGACAATAGGAGGGGGTACGCGATGAGCCAGCTGCAACAGACTATACCCGACTGACAATCAACCACTCAGTACCAACGGACTGACCATGGGGGAGAAGAACGCCTTGTGACGCGAGATGAGCTTCGAGTTCAGCGCCGTCCCTGCGACGCGCTCGAGCATCTGACGGCGGCCGACCACGTCCGAGTCCGCGACGCGCACTTGGATCTCCTTGACCTTCTCGACCGCCACTTGCCCAGCCTTCCGGTAGCTCTAGAGGTGGTGGGTGGATACATACAAACCACCAGCTTAGTTTCGTTCAAGTGGCCGACTCAAAAGACGCCGCCCAGAGACGCTCGCACCTTCATGATGAGCTGCGGGTGCATGTTCTCTTCAATAAACGGCTTGGCTTGGCGCAGGAACTCGGCGCCGAGCAGCACGACCGACGTCGTGCCGTCACCGACTTCCGCGTCCTGCGACAGCGAAATGTCCACGAGCGTCTTGGCCGCGGGGTGCACGACGTCCAGCAGCTGCATGATCGTCGCGCCGTCGTTCGAAATCGTCGTCTGTGGATGTGGAGAGCGCGGTCAGCGGGTCAGTCGTCCTTTACTGAAAGGCATCAGGTCACTCCTTCAAGAAACGCACCTTGTTGCCGGCGTGGATGAGCTTGTCCATGCCACGTGGGCCGAGCGTCGTGCGTACGGCCTCCATCACAGCCTGGCAGGCGTTGATGTTGCTGATGAGCTGCGCCTTCCCCTGGCTCGTGTCCGTGCCCTCCTTGAGCAGAATGATCTGCGGCTGCTGCGCTCGGCCAACACATCATAGAGAGAGAAGGAGCGATGGGAGAACGAGGCAGCACGCGTCGCACAAGCACGAAACGCAGTCAGCGCTTCTTTCGTCTCTTCTCCTCCGTGGCGCACACACCCATCTGTCGTACCATCATCATGGTCGTTGCTGCGGCAAAGCTCTCAGCTCCGTTGTCGCGTCTTGTTGGCAGGAAGATTTTAGATTTTTTCCCCACACCACAGAACGCACCCGCACCGTGGGGTCTTCGTTAAAGTGCGAGCGACCCTTACTCGCACTTACGACGTTCGCCACACTACGCTTGTCGCACTTTGTGATCAGCAAGATCACGACCAGCATGGCACGTCCATCAGCTGCCACCATCCGCGCGGTCTACAAGTGCCTGCTGCTCGAGGCACGCGCGCTGCAGCGCCAACCGCAGTTCGTGCTGCGCAATGCGCTGCGTCTCGAGCAGTGGGGATCGGGCCACTTCGTTGAGGCGCGTCCGTCCGGAGCCGAGCAGAAGGAGGCGGCAGCGGCGTTCGCAGCCGTCCGCTCGCTCGGGCACTTTCTGACACTGCAAGAGCGCGGGTTCACGCGTGACATCGTATATGGCGTCGACATTGCCAGCATCATCCGCGAGAGTTTCCGTGAGAACGCGGACTTGCAGCACCCGCAGGTGTGTCCTTGTTGTTCGTATGAGGTAGGCAGACGCGTGTTTGAAGTGGACGGTTGTTCATGTGTATTGATTGGTTGTGTTGGGGCAGGAGATCAGCGACAAGCTGGACGAAGCCATAATGTACGTTCGCTCAACCTGCGCATGCATACGATGCTCAATAGTGTGATGAACAGAGTGGTGTCGCGACGCTTTTGTAGTGCGCTACAGGAGCTGTCGGAGCAGCTGCTGCTCACCAAGTGCTCGAGTGGTGCGTTGACGTGTGGAAAGAAAGATGCGGTCGTCCTAGTAGCGTACAAAGGCACCGCTTATTGTGTCTGTGGCTCCCTCTTCCGTCTTCTTCCCGCTCTTCTTCTCAGTCACGACGACACGCGGCGTGCGCATCGAGGCCACGAGCAAGTACGTCGAGACGCACTCGAACCCCGAGCAGAACGTCTTCCGCTTCACGTACCGCATCACGATCACGAACGAGAGTGCGTTCGCCCTTCTCTGAGTGCTCCATTCACTCCCTGTCACCGACCTCACGCGCTCGTTCTGCTCTTGTCGCTTTCACACACCCAGACGAGCACGAGTCGGTGCAGATCCTCGGGCGTCAGTACACGTTCGAGAGCGAGAAGGGCCAGCGCATCTCATTGCCGCGGAACTCGCCCGGAGTGGTCGGCGCGACGCCCGTGCTGGCGCCAGGCGAGGCGTTCGAGTACGCGAGCGGCGTGGACATTGACGCGCCACGTGGTGCTGTCACTGGCTGCCTGCACGCCCTGCGCCGCAGCGACGCACCGGACGGCGACGAGCTCTTTGACGCGTTCGTGTCCAAGTTTGCGCTGCTCACGCCGGCTGCTGCCCAGAAGCAGTAGCCAGCCACTCGAGGCAAACACGCACAGTAGAGACCCACCCATCCCAGTAAGGCACGCACGCAACGGAATGAGCTGCGTCCATCCATCTATTCGCCACTGCCGCGTCGTCACGAGCTCGTGAGGCGCAGCTGGGAAGCGGCTGCCAGCCAGCTCTTCACCGACGGCGACCGAGACTGCCTGAGCGATCAATCGATCGATCCCTTCCATGGCTCACTCGACGAGCGCGTGGTACGACGGGTAGTACATCTTGGACGCAATGTAGTCCTCGAGGCTCGCGCCACGGCGGATCTTGGGTCGGAAGCCCGCGATCTCGTCGTCGAGCGCGCACTGCATGACTGCAGTCGCGACCTTGAGCGAGACGTGGCGGATGTTGCTCACGGACGGGAACACCTGGCCGTTCGCGACTTCGTCCGCAGTCATGCACTCGGACAGCGCCTTCGCGGCGGCGTACAGCATGCGGTCCGTCACGCGCGCCATCTGCCCGACCGTGCACGCGAGCCCGACGCCTGGGAAGATGAACATGTTGTTGCACTGGCTCACCGCGTACTCCTTGCCTTGGAACGTCACAGGCGCGAACGGACTCCCGCTCGCAAACACACACCGGCCGCCGGTCCAGTCGTACGCTTGCTGCGCTGTGCACTCGGCCACGGATGTCGGGTTCGAGAGCGGGAACACAATCGGCTGCGCGACGTGCGTCGCCATCTCCTCGACGGCCGCTTGCGTGAACGCGCCGCTCGCAGCGCTGAGTCCGAGCAACATGGTCGGCTTCACGTGTTTGACGACGTCGAGCAGACTCGACTTGTCGGCCACGTCGCTGCGTGCAAAGTACCGCTGACCGGACGTGAGTCCTGCCCGCGACGTGCTAATGAGCCCGTGCTGGTCGAGGATGTGGAACCGCGAGCGGGCTTCGTCGGCCGAGAGCCCTTCACGCAGCATCCCCTGCAGCAGCGTCGTCGCAACGCCGAGGCCCGCGCTCCCGGCCCCGACAATCACGATGCGCTGGTCTTTCAGCGGCACTTGGACGCGTGCACACGCACTGAGTGCGCCTGCGAGCACAGTCGCGCCAGTGCCTTGGATGTCGTCGTTGAAGCAGAGCTGCTTGAGCCGGTACGCGTTCAGCACGTCCGCAGCGTGGTCGCTTGAAAAGTCTTCGAACTGCACGAGTGCGTTCGGCCAGCGATGGCGCACAGCGCGCATGAACTCGTCAACGACGGCCCAGAACGCCTCGCCTGTGAGCCGCGGGTGTTGCATGCCGAGGTAGAACGGATCTTCGAGGAACTGCTTGTTGTTCGTGCCCACGTCGAGCATCACAGGCAGCACTTTGCGTGGATCAATGCCGCCAGCGGCTGAGTAGAGCGCGAGCTTCCCGATCGGAATGCCCATGCCGTTCACGCCGAGGTCGCCGAGTCCGAGGATGCGGCTGCCGTCTGTTACGACAATCACTTCAACGTCGTCGCACTCCCAGTTGTGCACCATGGCGCCAAACTGCGACCGGTCCTCGGAGCTAAAGAACATCCCGCGTGGACGGCGGAAGATGCTGCCGAACTTCTGGCACACGAGCCCGACAGTCGGCGTGTACACGACCGGCGCTGCGAGCAAGACAGGGTTCCAGGCGTTGTGAGCACTAACACACAGAGCGACAATGGACGCAGCAGAGACGCACCCATTTCAGCCATGTGCTTGATGAGGAGGCGGAAGAAGAGCGTCTCGTTCCGGTTCTGCAGGTCCGAGAGGAACATGTTCTTGCGGAGCGGGTCCGGCTCGGCTTGGTACACTTCGTAGAGCTTGGCGAGCTGCGTCTCCATGTTGAGGCGACGAGGCGGCACGAGTCCGCGCAGTCCTGCGAAGCGCACACATCACCACCACCAACCAATCAATCACAGAGCTCAGAATGGCTGGCTGGTTGGCTCCAACCGTCCACCTACAGGCAGCACACGCGCATGTGCGTTCGTACCGAGACGGTCGCGCTCCTCGACCTTGAAACCCGTGCCCTTGTTGAACAGCGGGTCGTGCACCTGCCACCCATCCATCGTTTGTGTGAGCGTCACCTCACGGCCTCCACCCCTCGCATTCATTACAAGCGCGCAACGTACAATGCTGATGCCGCGCTTGCCCGTCTTGATGGGCGGGTTGTACTTCTTGAGATCCGTGATCTTCTTGCGGAACGGCTCGGCCTCGGCCTCCTCTTCGCGTGTCGGATCTTTGATCTCAAAGCTGGCGTCGGACGCGAGCGCGCGCAGCTGGAGGAACTGGCCTCTTGCATCGGGCGTCAGACGCGCGCGCGCGAGCGTGGCGTTTGTCGCACGGCGCAG
This sequence comes from Globisporangium megalacanthum, assembly GCA_023334115.1. NCBI lineage: Eukaryota > Oomycota > Peronosporomycetes > Pythiales > Pythiaceae > Globisporangium > Globisporangium megalacanthum. The sequence continues at coordinate 18,251 of JAASGD010000395.1, forward strand.
CATCGGAGCAGCAGGAAGGTGGGCGGAGCCGGAGGGGAGGGGGTGCGGGGCGGGACGGCGAAAGCGGAAATGCGCAACCAGCGCTGGTGCTGCTCGGCGACTGGAGCTCGTGCTGCTTGGACTGCGAGTCGGAGGAGCAAATCAAGAGCGCACGAGTCTGCCGCGTCACAGTCCAGTTCTTCAAGGTGAGTTTCCAGGATAAGTCAGGCTTATAAATGTAAATTTCACTTAGATATTTTGCTATATTTACAGTATATGTGAGTACTGCGGCTAGTTTAACGATTTTATTTGAGGTCATGGCTAGATAGGTGAAGGTTTTGTGGATGAGGAGTCTGCTTTCGTGATTTACACTTTACGTGCAGCGACACGATTCGGTAAAATTTTGCATTTCGTGTCGTTCAGCGCTCATGATTCGACGAAATTGCGCTTTGGATGGGACACTTTGTGTGCAGTTGCAAAACTCAAAAGATCGCTTGCGTGGGTTCATTTGCGATTCGTCGAGCCAGAAGAAAGCCACGGGTAAGCTGCGTGCGTGCGTGTGTCGCGTGTCGTGCGTTGGTGGGGTTGTGTTGTGTGCATGTGGCGAAAAGCTCACGTTGATACTGCGGGCGTGCCGCCTTCTCCTCCTCCTCCCAGTTCGCAAAGAAGCCGACATCTCTCAACCCCCAACCACCACCGTACCCCCCCTTTAACAGCTACCATGTCAGAGGTGGACCCTGCGTTCCACGGCGCCGGCCAGCAAGCCGGACTCGTCGCCTGGCGCATCGAGAACCTCAAGCCCGTGCCAGTGTCTGCAGCGGACATTGGCCGCCTGCATAATGGCGACAGCTACATTTTCCTCAAGACATCGCAAGAGAAGAGGTGCGTACCTACCCCCTTCTTTCCTTCCTTCCTTCCAGTACCAGAGGACTGACTCACCCTGCTATGAGCGGCTGTACTGTGCTCTCTTGTTTCTTTTCCCCACTGTAGCGGCCTGTCGTGGAACATTCACTTTTGGCTCGGCAAGGAGACGTCGGCGGACGAGAGCGGCGTGGCCGCTTTCAAGACCGTCGAGCTCGACGAGTCGCTCGGCGGCGGCCCCGTGCAGTACCGCGAATGCCAGGGCCACGAATCGGTGCGTGTCTGTGTGTAAGCGGCACCCATCTCCTTCCTTATTCGTCTCCATCTGACCACGACAAGTGCTTGTCGTCTCTTCAATACCCTCCTATCCCCACCCACAGGAGCTCTTCCTGTCGTACTTTAAGAAGATAGGCCTCGAGTACCTTGAAGGCGGCGTCGCGAGCGGCTTAAAGACCGTGAACCGCGACGAGTTCGAGACGCGGCTGTTCCTAGTCAAGGGCAAGCGGACTGTCCGCGTCACGCAGGTGCCAGTCACGAGTGCGTCGCTCACTGCGGACGACGTCTACGTGCTCGACGCGGGCCTCGAGCTCTACGTGTTCAACGGCAAGAGCGCGAACCGGATGGAGAAGGCGAAAGGCCTCGAGTTTGTGCGCAAACTCAACAACGACGCGCGTGGTGGTCGCGCGAACCTCACGTTCGTGGACGAGGAGCCGCAGAACGCGGCGTTCTGGGGCCTTCTCGGCGGCTACAAGGACGTGACGCGCGTAGGCGAGTCGGACGACGAGCACGAACGCATTGCGCGCAAGAACACGGCCGTGCTGCACGTGAGCGACTCGACGAGCGAGCTCCGTGTCGAAGACGTGACGCCAGCGAACGGCGTGCTCACCAGGAGCCTCCTCAAGACGGAGGACGTGTTCATTGTCGACGTGGGCGACGTTGTCTTTGTCTGGGTCGGCAAGCACGCGTCGGACGCCGAACGCAAGAACGCCATGACGTGCGCGACCAAGTACCTGGCGCAGAACAGCCGCTCGCTGCACACGCCCATCACGCGCGTGGTCGAGGAGGGCGAGCCGCCGGTGTTCAAGGCGCTCTTCAAGGCCTGGACGACAGCGCGAACGATCGACTTTAGCCGCCAAGCGAGCGTCGGCGTCGCCTCCTCGTCGCAGTCGAAGATCGACGTCAGTGCGCTGCTGTCGGCTGCTGCGACAGCGGAAGACGACATTGGCGTGGACCCGACGCAGGCCGGGAAGCACGACGTGACAGTCTGGCGCATTGAAAACATGGAGAAAGTGGAGCTCCCGAAGGCGCTCTACGGCCAGTTCTACGGCGGCGACAGCTACGTGGTGCTGCACAGCATCACGCCATCGAGCGGCAAAGCGACGCACGTGATCTACTTCTGGCAGGGCCACCAGTCGTCGACGGACGAGAAGGCGTCGGCCGCACTCTGGGCCAAGAAGCTCGACGACGACATGGGCGGGTCGCCTGTGCAAGTGCGTGTCGTACAGGGCAAGGAGCCAGCGCACTTCCGCGCGCTCTTCCAAGGTGCGATGGTCGTCCACGCTGGCGGCAAAGCGAGCGGCTTTACGAACTCGGACGAAACGGACTCGTACGACACGGACGGCGTGGCGCTGTACCACGTCAAGGGCACGTCGCATGCGAACACTGTGGCGTCGCAAGTGGACGAAGTGGCCGCGAGCCTCAACTCGGGCGACTGTTTCTTGCTCGTGACGCCGCAGACCGTGTTCGCGTGGGAAGGCGCTGGGAGCAGCGACGCTGAGCGCGAGACGACTGTGAGCATCGCGTCGCTGCTCAAGAAGAACCGCGCGGTCGAAGTGGTTGTGGAAGGCAGCGAGAGCGACGCGTTCTGGGACATTTTGGGCGGCAAGGGCCCGTACGCCAAGACGAAGGGCGAAGTGGAGGTCCCGCACACGCCGCGGCTCTTCCACTGCTCGAACACGTACGGGTACTTCCACGTCGAGGAGATCTTTGGCTTTGCGCAGGACGACCTGAACGTCGACGACGTGTTCCTCCTCGACACGTACACGTCGCTGTACATTTGGGTCGGCGACGGCGCGAACGAGGCCGAGAAGCGCGAGGCCGTGCAGGTCGCAGACGAGTACCTCGCCCTCGCGAAGAGCGATGGCCGTGAGGACGGCACGCCGGTCATTTCGGTGCACTGTAACAACGAACCGCCGATGTTCACGAGCAACTTCTTGGCGTGGGACCCGACGTTCTTCAAGCAGAACGAGTTCGTGGACCCGTACGAAGCACGGCTTAAGAAGCTCAAGGATGAGAAGGAGAAGAACCGCCCGAAAGACGCGGTCGGCACGGTCTCGAGCGAGGCGTTCCGTGCACCTCCAGCGGCAGCAAAGGTGGCGGTGGCGGCGGCGCCTCCGGCTCCTGTGAAGGCGGCTGGCGGCAAGGACGAGACGTTCTCATACGAGCAGCTCGTGGCGGGCGTGGACGGCATCGACATTGCGAACAAGGAGGTACCCCCGCCGACAGGCTGCTGTTGTGTGTGCATGTGACAGCTGCGTGGTGGCTGGTGGCAGGAGCCAAAACAACGTCTCAAACCCCTGTGTGGTGTGGTGTGGTGCAGAGGTACTTGTCGGACGCCGAGTTCCTCGAGGTCATGGGGGCGACGAAAGCCGACTTTGCGAACCTCCCAAAGTGGAAGCAGCAGGCGAAGAAGAAGGAGACGAAGCTCTTCTGATCGCTCGGAAGTCTCCATCCCATCCCATCCCATCCCATCCCATGCCCCCATCAAGAAAGCGACAGCGAGCCCAGGCAGTTGTCGTTGTTGTGGGCGTGATGACATGGCGACTGAGCAGCACGCCCACCCGAATCAAATCGAACAGAGAGCTCCGAGGTCGTCACAAATGGATTCCGAACGAAAAATCAAATGATTCTCTTTCGATTTTCAAAGATTGCGAATTTCTCGCTTGAAAGCCACTTCCTGTTTCTCCAAGATGACGACTGGAGTGCCGCTCAGTGACAGGTTCCGCCTTGTGTGCCTCTCGAAGGAGGAGCTCAAGGTGCAGACAAAAGTGGACGACTACGACATGTGGGGCGCACCGGCGCTCTCGCAGGTGCAGTACCAGCACAAGGAAGCGCTCCAGCGCGCCACCGCCTTCTCGCGTCGCGGGTCCGTGTTCTGGGCACTCGTTGAGCGCACAAACGCCGACGACTCGACGAGCGATGTGGAGCTCCAGGCGGGCCGAGACCCCCTCTGTGTGCACTGCGAGAGCCACCGCTTCGACTGCATCTTCCGCAAACCGAGCGGCGAGCTCGTGCGCGGGTATTCCCACCACATTGGCTCGGTGTTTACACTGCCAGCGTATCGCAAGCAAGGGCTCGCGACGTTCTTCATGAACGAGATCGCCACGCACATGGCGCAGCTCCCAGAAGCAGTGGCGTCCGTGCTCTACTCGGACATTGGAGCGGACTACTACGACCGGCTCGGCTGGCGCGTGTACGCGTCAACGAGCGCAGAACTGGACGCACTCACACCACGGAACGTTGCTGCGACTGGAACCAAAGGGAACGACGGGGACGCGACCACTCCATCTGCTGGCACGAAACTCCACCTCGACGATGCGTTGGATGCGCTGCTGGCACGCGACAACCGCCGCTTAGAAGCCGAGATCCAGAGCAGCGCGTACGCAGGACGAGCCGTGTTTGCAGCTCTGCCGACCCGCGACTCGGTCGAGTGGCAGTTCTGCATTGGCGCGTACTACGCCAGCATCCGGGGCGTCACGCCGCTCCCGACGCAGACTGGGCTCTGGCTCGCTGACGACGCGTTCGTTGTGTGGTGCCACAACCACAAAGGAGCCACGCTCAACGTCGTGCTGGCGCGCTTCCCAGCCGACGGACAACACGACGTCGTGCTCACGCTCCTCCGTGCCGCTCTGGCGGAAGCCCAAGCGTTTCGACTGCCGCGGGTGGTGATCTGGGACCCGCCAGCACCGCTGTTTGCACCGGAAGTCGTCGCAGCGGCCGACATTGTGCAGCGCGAGCGGACGGACTCGCTCTCAAGCGCTATGGTGTTTGCGCATCACCGCGAGGCTGGCGACCACGCAGCACTTCCTGTCTGGGTGGCGAACGAGAAGTTTGCGTGGGTGTAGGAGGCTCCCTCGCTGCTGCAAGCGGGAGACAATGGGTGAAGCGGACGCTGTGCTGCACTACGGTGGACTTGACAGCACTGGAAGCTGTCAGGACCCCCTTGTGACTGTGAATCAAGCGCATACTCGCTCTGAACGTCGGGATGCGTGCGTCTATAGTCAAGAGCGGTGGTCGTCAAACTGGTGAGAGCAAGTATGTGGGTGGCGGGTAAAGTCGCTGATGCCACGCGTGACAATGTCCGATGGCGACTGAAGTCCATCTGATTCACGCACCATGGCGGACAAACACCACTTCTCCCCTTACTGAGTGGATGCAGACCGCTTGCACCGGGGGCCAGCAGAGACTGAGCGGCTCACTGTCCGAATGGCGTGCTGCTGCAGCTGCCTCTCGATTGGCTTACTGAGCGGCCTGCCTCACGTCCCGCGTTGCGCAATGCCCAGTGTCACCACGGACGACGATAGCAGCAGCAGCCAAGCCGAAGCCTGGTGGATCGACGTCGGTCTTGGCGCGAGAGAGTGGATGGCTCGAGGCCACCAGAGTGCTCCGTCTTCATGTGGCCACCCTCCCTCCCCCGCCTTGCACCTCAGCACTCACTC